>QWZN01000169.1:0-67009 GCA_003693225.1 Venturia aucupariae | reverse complement strand
GCTATAGAAGGAAGCATTGGAATAATAAGGCAAGTAGTACTATCTTAATAGATAGTAGATAGTCTAGACCATCTACCTATCTATATTATAATATATGGTAAAACATGGTGATACAATAATAGCTCTTAATAATAGTAGGAAACCATTATCAAAGCTTGGGGGTTAGATACAAACTGTACATATTTATACACCTCTAATTGCCAGGCAATTGGAGAGACACAGAACTACTACTAGAACCAAGTAAATCACTAGCAGTTTATTATTCTACAGGCTCTTATCCTAGTCTCCTTATATTATTGTCTTTTACTAGTCTATACCTTTTATTACTACCAGCTAAGCTAGTACTGCACCTATAGTAGTATACTACAATCTACCCCATTCCTATGGAGTAGAACTAATACTTTGGCGTTGAACTAGAGACGGCTAATAAAATCAACGATCTCTACCCTATTAAGAGAGCTACTATTAAGTACTAGGATCTCTAGTTCTTTTTCAATACTAAGGACGAGACTAATAATCTTATATACTTTTTTAAGGATAATAGTAATAATAGTAATAATAAGGCTATTTATAAACATCTTCTACCGCTACTAGATAACCTTGAATAGGACTTATTCAATAGACTATAGGCTTACATATTAGGGTAGAGTAGAGACTATAGCTATAGTATCTATATTAGTACTAGGGCCAAATAAAATCCTGTAGGTATTCAATACTATATATATATTAAGGCGGATACTAAATCTACCCCCAATATCCTTAATTCTACCTCTAACTTGTCTTATTTCTACCCCCGTCTAGAATTTAGGGGGGGATCTCTAATTTCTAAGGCGCCTAAGTTACTTCACGATCAATAATATTATAGTACTTGCGCTATAGTAGTAAATCCGCGTATGAATAAGATATTAGTAGACCGACAATTAGACCGCCTAAACCGTATACGACTATATTGTATTATAGCTATTTAGCTTAATTTATATATAATTATAGTATTAGTAGGTTCTACTATAATCTAGGCGGTCAGACCGCCTAAATCGTATACGACCGTGTTATATTATACCTACTTAGCTCAATCTATATATAATTATAGTATTAGTAGGTCGATAAGTTGTTTACCGTATAGTTTGGATTTGTATATTATCTAACTATAGCCTAGCGCTATTATATATAGTCGGCTTTAAGTAAAATATATAATATAGCGCAACTACTATAATATTATTAATCGTGAAGTGACTTGGGCGCCTATGAAATAGGGGATCCCCCCTAAATTCTAGGCGAGGGTAGAAATAAGATAGAGTAGGGGTAGAAATAAGCGGATTGGGGGTAGATTTAGTTTCCGCCTATATTAAATATAATAAGAAGCGAGAGCCTATTACTACGGTATTAGTAAAAGTTAGCTACTTATAAGATAAAGGATATTCTATTCGAAGATATATATAATAGTAAGATAGTTATAATAAGATCTCTACCCTTCACCTCTACACCCGTTTTAATAAAGCTAGCTACTATATAGATCTAGACTCTTTATTATATAATTAACTATAGTAACTATAAAGCCTCTCTCAATCTTTCTAGCTATTCTTACTATAGTAGGCTTTCTCCAGCCAAAATAGACTTTTTTAAGATTTAACCTATTAGTAGTATTTCTCCTCAACTTGTTATAGAGGCTCTAGAAAAGAGAGGTTCTAGGGCTAAGGTCTCTAATATATATAACATATAATACTAATTATATAACTAGGGAGTTCAAGGATTAATAGGGTCTCCAACGGTGCGGTTTGGAACCGCCCGGTTTGGTTAGGTTCGGGTTAGGGTTGGGTTTTAGGGTTAGGTTTTAGTATTAGAAACCAAACCTAAACCACACCGTCTATTTAGAAACCTAAACCGTTAAATAGGTTTGGTTTTTTCTATACTAAACCTATGATTTTTAACTAGAAACTACTATATCTTTAGATCTACTATACTTATTTTAGTTTTTAAAATATATAAAATACTCTCTAGGTAATTCTCTATCTTTTAAGTATAGAATATATTAATAAATCCTTAAATATTAATCCTAGTAAGTCACGTTTTAAACCGTTGGGTTGAAATGGTTTGGTTTTTTACTTTTATAAAAAACCCAACCCTAAACCAACCCAAACCGTTTAAAAACCGAACCCGTTAGGGTTGGGTTTTAAGTCCTAAAACCCGGACCGAACCGCACCGTTGGGGGCCCTAAGGATTAATACTAATTTAGGCTCTTTTTATAGAATTTAAGTACAATTCAACTAGTTAGTACGTCTATAGTACTAGAGGCTCTTTTGGCTGCGTTATAAAGTTATTTTTTATATATAATAAGTAGATTTTATATACTTGGACGTATTTTGAAGTAGTCTTTACTAATAATATATATAAAACAAACCAATTTAGTATATTACTTATCTATTTTATAGAGATTGTCCCTATTTCAAAGCGTCGCAAAAATACTATAAGTAGTAACCTAAGTGTAGTATTCTACTTTGTAAATAAAGAGACTTATAATATCTAGACCTAAGGAGTTAAATAGTTTAGAGACCTTATAATCTATAAGGACGAGGAGGGCTTCCTTTCTATACTAGAAGTCTAGGTTTGTAATAGCGCAAGCTATATTAGTAATACTATTTAGAAAGTTTACCTAGAAGCCATATAACTACTCTACCTCTACTACGTTAACTAGAATATTTTAAAGTAGATTAACCTTACCTAGCGCCTCTACTTAGACCTTACCAACGAAGAAGTATAAATAGTACGCGATAATCAAAGACTAGCCTTATAATAATAGTAGTAGGAAGTTATCCCTTTAACTACTAAGGATAAATAGTAAAGTAGGCTTGAGTCTTGACTTTATATATAAAAAATATAGATATTATCTAGTATGTATTAACTACCTCAAGGTCTACTAGAAGCCTCTTCGTATAATAATAGTAAAGTTTTAGACTTTACGTTACTAGTATTTTAGTAATATAGTAATATTACGCCTTGAGAGCGGCTATTATTTATTAAAGTTATTTTTATATAGCTTATCTAGTAATCTACTTAATATAGTTAAATATATTAAACTTTATACTAACCGCAAGTTTTGTAAGCTTTGTATAGTACTAGTAATTACTATTAAGAGAATACTAGTATTAGTTTATATTACTAAAGTAAGCATTTTTATAGAGTGACTAACTTTAGATTTTATACTACTTAGCCTTAAACTAGCTCTCTACTAATATAGAATCGTAGTTAGCCGCGATTATAATAATAACAATAACTATTAGTAGAAGCGTATTTATAGATTACCTTACTATTATATAATTCATTGCCATCTTAATAGCGAGGCTTTTAACGAGAATCTATTAACTCTCTCTACTACTAACTTTACTACTAGATAGAATTTGGCTCAAATGAAGTAGCTATTCCAGATAGTAGACCCTCGTAATAAACGTAATCCACGTATAGTAAAGATAGTTAGAAGGCTAAAAGACGCCCTAAATCGCCGGTAGCAAGCCTGATAATAACGTATATTACCTTAAGATACAAATCTACGCGCTCTATCTACCGTTGAATATACTTACTATAATACTATACTATAATTATATTGTTGCTAGGCCTTAATCGATCGTGTAGTAATAGAAGTAGAGAACTACTAGTAGTAGTAGACTTTAAGGTAATAAGAGAGGGATATATTAGTAGTAGTAGAGATTACTCAAACGGCTTTACGGTATCAAGAGATTACTTAAAGCCGGGTTACGCCTTAGCCTTTATAGGATTACGGGTTTAAGACTACCTTACTAACAGTATTACGACCGCGGCCGTAGTAACTATTACTATAATTATTATAAGAATCGTCTCTCTCTCTACCTTCTTTCTTAACTACGGTAGCGATTGACGACGTAGAAGTCTTATAAAAGTAACTACGAGCTCCTATAGTATAAACGTCTATATAATCTCCTCTAGTAGCTATATAATCTTTTTGGTAGCGCCAGCAACGGTTGTAAAGAGACTACGGGGCCGGCCGCGATTAACGGAGGCTTAAAAGATAGAGAATAAACGATTAAAAGGCCTCGCAAAGGTATTAAATACGGTATTAAACGCGGCTTCAAATACGGCTTTAAACGTAGAGACTATATAGTAAGAGAGAGTAAGGGGTCTCCAAGATAAACTAGCTTTACTTAATATATAAATTATAGTAGAAATAGAGAGGTTTAAGGGTTAAAGCTACCGCTTATATATATATTAGCCTTGGTATACTTTTGAGCCGTTGATTAAGCCGTTTTAATATATTTTAATTGAGCCGTTTTGATATATTTATATTACGTTCAAGTTGTATTCAAAGTTTAGCTATTTTATATTCAAATTTAAGCTATTTTACGTTCAAAGTTAAGCCGTTCTTTAAATAGCCTTAGTATAGTTTTAAGTCGTTATTTAAGCTATTTTAATACGTTTAATTAAGTTAAGTCAATTGCCTTATAGTTTGAGCTTATATATTATTTAATTAGAGTTTAGTACTATTTATATAGTTATAGAGAAGATGAAATACAAAGTTTACTACTTTAATATTATCTATTACTCTAACTTGTACGCTACTTCAAGAGCTAGCCTTAAAGTTAGAGCGCTAAGGGCCCTAATTTCTAGATAGAAGAATACTATTTTTTAGGCGGATATAATCAAAAGGATACGAGGGGTACAAATAAATTAGATAGGTATATAAATAGTACTCGACTCAATATAATTACTTAATTTAGAGGCATTTGCTTAATTATATAGTTAAACTAATTTGTACTTCTACTTTAAACTAAATTTCAAACTAGAACTTAAATACTTTCTCTATCTAAAAAGTTTATATTCTCTTTGTTTTTAATAGTAAAACTATCTCTATTACTACTATCTCTACCTTTTTTATTAACCTCTATATTATACTGTTCTTCTTCTTTCATATTAACTAGATTAATAGAGATACTATTTACTAATACCTAAGTACTATTACTACCTAGTATATTCGTTTTATTAAATAGATTACTATTAACCTCTATTTTTTACCTATCTAGTAGTACTATTATTAAGTTTACGTCTTCAAAATTGACGATCCTTCTATATCTCTATAATATCTTATATTTCTTTCTAGATATTAAGTTGTAGATATTAGTTACTAGAGATTGATTAGGTAAATCCCTACTAATTACTTACTTAGTAGCTAGATTTACCTTCTACTAGCTAGTAGGACTAGGTTAGAGTCTCTAATAGTACGGTTCGGCTTGGAATTTAGGACCTGAAATCCAACCCTAAAGGATTTAGATTTTATACAATGTAGGTTGGTTTAGAGTAAAGCTTTTTATAAAAGTAAAAAACTAATCTATTTGAACCTAACGGTTGAAAACGTCCGTTACTAGGAGTTATATCTAAGGATTGATCTATATATCTTATATTTAAAACATAGAGGATTACCTAGAGAGTATTTTAAGTATTTAAAAAATTAAAATAAGGATAGTAGATCTGAAGATATAGTAGTTTCTAGTTGAAAATAATAGGTTTAGTATAAAAAAAACCGAAACTATTTAACGGTTTGGGTTTATAAACAAACAATTTGGTTTAGGTTTAGTTTCTAATACCAAAACTCAACTCTAAAATCCGAACTAAACTAAACCTAACCCAAACCAAGTGGTTTCAACCCGTACCGTTGAAGACCCTATTAATAATATTACTAGATTATTACGTATTCTATATTATAAACGTCTTAGAAGTACTAGGTTGATTACGTATATAGGCCAACTCGGATTAGCTAAGGAATTATAGAGAAGAAATCGAGTATAGTTAGCTAACTAGGTAGACTAGCTTCTATATAATATATAAGAGACTACTAGGATACTACTAGAGTTACGCAAGTCAAAGAGAGAGTAAGAGTACTAGTAAGAAATAAAAGAAAGAACTAACCTCTATCTACTACTTGTCAAAGTATTTATAGACTTTGTCCAACTGAATATAATCTGCTAGGCGTACGTTTAACTTCTAATTATAATATCTACTAATATTCTACTAGGCTTTCCTTGTATTATTAAAAAGTATTTAGTAGTAGTTAGTATAGTAAATTACTACCGCGATTATAAAACTACGCTAATTCTCCTTCTTATTATTCTTGGAACCTTTATTCTTAGAATCTTAGGCTAGGAGCTTACAACCTAAAGATTTATATTTCTCTTCGAATTTATCTATTCTAGTATTATATTATATAAGAACCTTCCTATCTAAGTCGCCCAGTAGACCAAAGTTAAATATTTTATTTATTAGACGCGTAAGTAGAGATAGATATGTACCGTTACTTATACTAAACGTAATTAGCTTATTCGACTACTAGAATATTACTAAAAACTTACTGCTTTTTAATAACTTCTTAAATAGCATTTTGAAGCTAAGAATCTTAATAATCTTTCGAGAGTAATTTGAAGCAATTTAATAGAGAGATTTTTTAACGTACTATATATTCTATTTCTTTTTATATAGGCTTACTCTTTATCTTCTTTAAATCCAAGTTAGAAAGCTTTACGCAACCATTTAGCTCTTTGACTATATAAGTATTTTGCGACTTTAATCTATCTAATTTCACTAGCGCTATAATAAATATAGAGGATATTAGTAGTTTACTAGTAGTCGGAGATAAAATATAGGGTTAAATTGCGTGGATAAATAATATAAATAGATAATTAGTAGAAAAAGTAGGTAATTTATATAGAGTTTATTAGGCTAGGAAGTAAAAGATAAAGTCTATACTAATATTATACAAGTTTTAACGCTAGTACTACTAGCGCCTAAGCTTTCTCTACCTGCCCTATTTACTCTACGCTATATTTACTTTAATACCTATACTAGTTATAAAATTCATTAAGAACTACTAATCAATCAATTAGTTCTTATATAAACTATATTAATAGGGCTGCGAGTAAGCTCCTCTACTACTAGTAGACTTCTCGTATTACTAACTATATAATATAGATAGCTAGGGCTACGGCAAAATCTTAATATAAGGCTAGAATAGCTTAGGTTTTTACTAGTTCCAACCTTATATCTTAAACTCTACCTGAATCCTCTAGTTCATATTAATCTTTAGCTAATAGTCTATAATCTATAGATCCACGTACAAATTTACTAGTAACGCTACTAATAATTTCAGATCCTATAGTACTAGAAGTACTAGAAATAGACCCTAAACTATTTAAAATCTTTAATCTAAAATTAATAAAGTACTTAAAGTTCTAAAAGAAGAGATGATAATTTGGACAAATAAAAGATTAGCTATATAAGAAAGACTAGACTTCTATAGTAATAGGCCTAATATAGCTAAAGATATATCTTACTTTGATTATAATAGAGGACCCGTACGTATCAAATTTCCTACTATTCTAGGCGGGGATAAAACTAGAAGAGCTAGACTAGAATTAAATTTAATAATATAATTATAATTGCCAAGGCCAAATCAAAAGAAAGGAATAAAGAATAGCGGATACTAAATCTACCCCCAAGCCGCTTATTTCTACCCCCAACCTATCTTATTTCTACCCCCGCCTAGAATTTAGGGGGGGATCCCCTATCTTATAGGCGCCCAAGTCACTTTACAATCAATAAGGTTATAGTAGTTATATTATACCTAAAGCCGACTATATATAAATTTTAGGCCCATATACTCTAAGTATAGCGGTAGCCTAGGCGTTAGTAGACTATAAATCCTTAGCTACGCCTACTTTATCTTCTAATTCTCTATTATCTTCTTATCTTTCCTACCTTCGTTACTACAATTTGGTAAGAGTAGTAGGAAATCCAAGCTTATAAATATATAGCCAATATAATATCGGGTAAGCCTAGTCCTTTTGGGATAAGTAGGTCTCGCATATTAAATTTTTACTATTGCTCCCTACTATACTCTACTATATACGTTCACGGTTGTATACTAAATACGGGGTCTAACCCTCTACCTAGTAGCGGGTAACGCTATTTTACTTAGTTCTACTATATAGATAGCTTATTTCGGTTCGATACCTTATTTGCGCATGGATTGAATCAAATGGCTATAATACGATATAGTAGTACGCAATTTAGGCGGTCTGACCGCCTAGATTATAGTAGGGTCTACTAATACCTTATTTGCAAGTAGATTTACTACCATGATATTATTAATTGTGAAGTAACTTAGGCGCCTAGAAATAGGGGATTCCCCCTAGATTCTAGGCGGGGGTAGAAATAAGACAAGTTGGGGGTAGAATTAAGGATATTAGAGATAGATTTAGTATCCGCCTAAAGAATATAGCTATTCTATCTTGTAGCTATAGCGGATCAAATAGTAGTCTATCCACGCAAGGTCAATTAATTACGCGTAAATTTAGTACGTATAAATCAACTCTATGTAAATCAATTACGGGTAATAGTATTTTACAATATAATATAAATAGTAAGATAATTATAAATTAACTACTAGGAATTGCGTAACTAGGAAAGTTACTAGGAAAGTTACTAGGAAAGTTACTAGGAAAGTTACTAGGAAAGTTACTAGGAAAGTTACTAAAAAAGTTATTTGGAAAGTTACTAGGAATTGCGTAACTAGAAAAGCTACTAGGAAAGTTACTAGAAAGGTTATAAGAAAAGTTACTAGGAAAGTTACTAGACAGGTTACTAGGAAAGTTACTAGAGAAGTTACTAGAAAAGTTACTAGGAAAGTAACTAGAAAAGTTACTAGGAAAGTTACTAGGAAAGCTACAAGGAAAATTACTAGAAAAGTTACTAGGAAAGTTACTAGGAAAGTTACTAGGAAAGTTACTAGGAAAGTTACTAGAAAAGTTACTAGAAAAGTTACTAGGAAAGTTACTAGAAAAGCTACTAGGAAAGTTACTAGGAAATTTACTAGAAAAGTTACTAGAAAAGTTACTAGGAAAGTTACTAGAAAAGTTACTAGAAAAGTTACTAGAAAAGTTACTAGGAAAGTTACTAGGAAAGCTACTAGGAAAATTACTAAAAAAGTTACTAGGAAAGTTACTAGGAAAGTTACTAGGAAAGTTACTAGAAAAGTTACTAGAAAAGTTACTAGGAAAGTTACTAGGAAAGTTACTAGAAACGCTACTAGGAAAGCTACTAGGAAATTTACTAGAAAATTCTTATAGTATAAGCCAAAATAGACAAATATAACAAGTATAATATTAACGCGCTCCGGGGTAAAGTAGCCCAAGAAGATCCTAATTTGGTTGATATAGTTATCCTAAAGAACTCATTATTCCTTTAATAAACTTCTACGTCTTTTAATATTCTAGTAATGTATTACTAGATATTAGACTCTTTTAGTATATATACTATATATATACGCTTCTAAAAGAAGTTGAGACTTAAAGATCTAGACGTAGAGACTAACTTTGAGAAGCTAGATAATTATAGAAGCTAATAGGAAGTAAAGGACAATATATTATAACCGGTAGACGTACCGGGCGGCTTGTCTAATAAATCGATACTAGTATAACTCCTAAAGCCTCTAGAATTAGAACTAAGTGCACAAAGTCTACCTCCCGTACTAAGGGTACTAATACCTACCCCTATTATAGTAGAGGACGCGCTAACCGCGTCTCTAGGTATAGCGTTGCCTACTAGACCTGCGTTAAGTATATCTCGTCTCGTTCCGGGCTAGAATATACTAGAAATAGTCCTATTCAACTTGACCAAATCCTAACTACTTAAGAATCTATATTCGATCTTAATAGAGTATAAAACGGATATAGAGAAGAGGATTATACTCCTCGAATATTATAATAGCCTACTTAGCGGTTACTTTGGCAAGTATAGAACAATAGTAAAACTTAACAGGAAGTATAAGTAGGATAGTATAAGGAAGAATATAATAGACTAGATACGTGACTACTTACGCTGTAAAAGATCGAAACTAGCTAAGTATACTTGGTATAGCTTACTCAACCCCCTTTCGATTCTGGATAGACTATAGAAGGAGGTAATATTTGATTTTATTACCAATCTACCTCTAAGCAAGTTTATAGGACTTGTCTATAATCAAATCCCTATTATAGTATATCGTTTCTTTAGAATAGCCTACTATATTCCTTTCAAGCTAACCTAGGGTACGGACGTACTAGTAGAAGTATAGATAAAAAAAGTAATTAGGTTATATAGTATCTCTAATAAGATTCTATCTAATAGAGGGCCAATTATAAATTTAGTAGACTAGAATACCTTCTACTATTACTTAGAGGCTATAAGAATCCTTACTTCAGCCTATTATTCCCAAACAAATAGTTAAATAGAGAGACTATAACCAAACGCTAGAATAGTATCTTAGAATCTTCTATTCCTTAGAATAAGATAACTAGGCGCAATAAAATTATATAGTAGAGTTTGTATATAACAATAGTAAGTACTTAGTTACTAGATTTACGTCTTTTGAGATAGATATAGGTATTCTACCTAAGGCCTTAGATCTCGGTAATAGACTATATAGTAAGGGTGAATTGCCCCTAGTATAGGACTTACTACAAAAGTTTTAAATATATAAGAATAATACTAGGTAAAGATTGCTACTATAAACAGGTATTAGAAGGCAAGGGCTAATAAGAAACGTAAGGACGTTTAATTTGTAATTAGAGATAAAGTATTAGTCTCTACGCGTAATATTAGATCTTTATGGCTAAAGAAGAAGCTTACTAGTAAGTTTATAGGCCTAGGAATTATTCTGGCCTAGAAAGACCTAGATATATATAAGGTATACCTTCTAGCGCTCCCTAGCGCGTATCTAGTATTTCACGCCTCCTTGCTATAGAGATAAGAGCCGTCTAGCTTACTTCAGCTCTTAGATAATCAAATAATAGATACTTTAGAGAGATTTAGTAACAAGGCGCGCACCGTACTCGAAGTACTAGATCGGTATATAGACTTGGTTAGCTAGTAGTAATAGCTTATAAAATAGAAAGGTAAACTATAGGAGAATAATTTATAGAAGAGTAGTCCTAAGATCCCTATAGAAGTAATATATAAGCTCTAGTAGAAGATCAAGGTAGTCTCTAAGAGGAGAATAAAGCCAAGACGTAGACGCGCAGCCCTAAGAGAGAGGTAAATACCTATAATAGTCTACTAAATCTTTCTTTTTAGCACTTCTTTTATATGATAATATCACCGTTACCTTATTACCTTTTGTAAGGTTGCTAGAATACATTCTTTTCTACTTAGATAAGAGGTTTTTTCCATACTAGCTAGGTATTTCATAGCGTATAATAGGAATCTCTAGTAAAACTACTTAATAGAGGTAGATTGTACTAGATATTCTACCTAGATAATAAGGATTCCTTACTAGATAGTATAGGTATATACCTACTCCTCTAGTTTCTTTAAAAATTCTATACCAAGTTGAGATATATATATATACTCTCTATACTAGATAAGGATTCCCTACTATAGTTCTATATATATTCACCTAGTAAATTAGGTTTCAAGGTAGAATCTATAGATAGAAAGGAGGTTTTTCCTTTACAAAACCTATAGATAGCTATTATATTCCTAGAATTCTAGTAAGATCTAAAGAAAACCTTAGTTAGTATAATAAAATACTACTAGAAATACAATTTTCAATGTTTAAAAGGATGAAAATCCTAATAATAAAGATAGATTCTAAGATAGAGAATACTTTGAACTCTATATAGTCAGTATAGAAATTCTAGTTTAGGATATCTAAGAGAACCTAATACTAGATTAGAATCCTACTCTTAATATCCTTCAATTCTATATTTTTATTAGGGGATTTATATAGGAAGCAAGGCTTTAAAGAGATATTTATAAAATTCTACTATAAAGTAGAAAACTTCTAGCCTATAATAGCCCAAATTGGTAGGATAATTACCCTAGAGTGTGGGTATCTATTAAAAGGATTCTAACTAGTACTACCAAACCTTAATCGCTTATATTATTACTCCTAGACCTAGAATACTCCTAAATTAAATTATAAGCATATAATTATTTCTATTTTCTATCTTAGTAGTAGCTACTCCCTTTTTCTAGCGGCTATAGCCGTACCTCAACCCTTAGGGGCGCGCTTAGGACAAGCGGTCTCTTTACTACTTGCTTAGCCCTTAGATACTTAGACTTCTACTTAGGAGTCTTAGCTATAGTAGTAACGTCGTACTTACGCTAGACGAGGTAAAAAAGAGCTACTTAGCGCTAGAAAATAATATACCTTCTTAGGGGTACAAAACTCCTTCTCCTTAGAGTCGAATAGGTTGAACTTAGCCTAATACTTACGCTCCTTATATATTGTATTATACTTAGAGTAGGAACGGCCAGTAAAAATAACTCCTAACTAAGAATTGCCGGTAAGACTACTATAGGCAAAATAAGTCTAAGAGAAGGGTTAATAACTATAAGAAAGTATTAGAATATACCAGAATACGCTAGAAAGCGCTACTTATAAGTTTACAAACGCAATAATCAATATAGTAGTCTCTTAGAGCCTCTTTAAAATTATTTGGTTAGCGGCTAGAGCTAGAGCAATACCTAGACGTAGTAGAGGCTTTGTATTTACTATTAGAGTCTTTATATCCTTATAGAGAGCCTTATCAACCTATAAGGAGTTAGAATATACTAATTTAAGCTAGAAGAAATTAGTTTCAAACCTTATAGCAATCTTGAGACGAAGTAAGATAATAGTAGTAGCGATTGCTCTACTTACTATCTATCTTGAAACTATAAATATAAGATTAGTTAGAGTACGCTAGAAAGCGCTAGAAAGGGTCTAACTTACTCTACAATTATCAACGCGTCTATATAGAGTCCGCAATAGACGTTTATAAAGCTATTAGCTGCGCGGCGGATATAGTAAAGGTATAGCGGCTTGTATAATAGAGCTTTGGCCGTAGTAGCTAGCCTCTAGGCTGCGAGAGATATAATAGGTATAGCAAGTAACGTCATTTAGATTTCTAACTATAAAAGACTTAGAAAAGACCCGAGAGCGTTAGAAAGCCCTGTAATTGTATCGCCTACAAGGCGAAAAGTAATAATCAAACTTATAGCTATAACAAGTAGTTATAAGAGAGATAGAGCTCTAACTAATAAAGTTTACCCTATTAAACTTAATAGTATACTTATTCTAGTATATATATAATCATATATCTTATCTATTATTGTAGTTAATAGTATAAGAAGGGTATAGTATTAGAATCCTATTATATAAATAATAAATAGATACGTATTACTATATAAGATATACTTGCTACAATTCTAAGATCCTTAGAAACTATCTTATAAAATGTAATATAAGTATTCTTATTCATCGTTATTTATCTTCGAATCTACTATTCTTAATATATATAACCTCCTCTAGTAGTATTATAAATAGTTATAAAGAGGCTACAAGACTATCTGCAATTAATAGAGTCTTAAAAAGTAGAGAATATACAATTAAGAGACCTTGTAAAGGTATTAGTTAGAGTAATAAATATAGTATTAAACGTGGCTTCAAATACGGCTTTATGCGTAGAGATTATATAATAAGAGAGAGTAAAACCCCTATAAACTAGCTTTACTTAATATATAAATCGTAGTAGAAATAAAAAGTTTTGAGGATTAGGGCTACTATTTATATATATATTAGCGTTAGTATAGTTTTAAGCCGTAGAAAAAGATAGTTTACTATATTTGAATATATTTAATTAAGATTACTTTGATAGGTTTGAAATCAAGCCGTTTTATATTTAATATTAAGCTAGTTTATATTTCAACTTAAGCTATTTTTTAAGTAGCCTTAGAACGGTTTTAAGACGTTGAATTCAGCTATTTTAGTATATTTAAAGGCGGATACTAAATCTGCCCCCGACCCTCTTAAATCCGCCCCCAACTTTTTTTATTTCTGCCCCCGCCTAGAATTTAGGGGGGGATCCCCTATTGTTTAGGCGCCAAAGTCATTTCACAATCAATAATATTATAGTAGTAAATCTACGTATAAATGCAGCTATTTGGCTTAATCTATACGCAAAGAAGGTATTAGTAGACCCTACTACAATCTAGGCGGTTAGACCGCCTAGATCGCGTGCGACTATGTTGCCAACTATAGAGGAACCAAATTGAGCTATATATATAATAGGATTAAGTAAAATAGCGTTACCTACTAGTAAGTAGGGGGTTAGACCCTCTATTTAGTATATAACCGTAAACGTAGTATAGTTGGCTTTAGGTACTTCCTTATAACTACTATAATATCATTGATTATAAAATCACTTGAGCGCCTGAATAATAGGGGCTACCCCCCTAGATTCTAGGCAGGGGTAGAAATAAAAAAAGTAGGGGGTAGAAATAAAGACATTGGGGGTAGATTTAGTATCGGCCTATTTAAATATATTTAGTTAATAAAAGTTGTTTACTATATAGTGGGAATTTATATAATATTTAAATATAGCTAAGTACTATTATATATAGTTAGTTTCAAGTATAATAAATAATAAAGCGTGACTATAATAATATTATTAATTATAAAGTAGCCTAAGCGCCTATAAAATAATAGATCCCCCCTAAATTCTAGGCGGGGGTAGAAATAGGATGGAGAAGGGGTAGAAATAAAGAGATTAGAGATAGATTAAATATCTACTAAAAAGAATTCTTAAAAAATATTCTAAAAAAATATTCTCAAAAAATATTCTAAAAAAATATTCTAATACTAAATCTACCCCTAATCTCCTTAATTCTACCCCCAACTTGTCTTATTTCTACCCCGCCTAGAATTTAGGGGGGATCCCCTATTTCATAGGCGCCCAAGTTGTAACCCTAACCCTAACTCTAATCTATACCCTCAAAGTCTATTGCTATAGTAGTAAATCCACGTATAAATATAGCTATTTGGTTTAATCTATACGCAAATAGGATATTAGTAGGTCCTACTAATCTAGGTAGTTAGACCGCCTAAATTGTATACGACCGTATTATATTATAGCTATTTGGCTTAATCTATATACAAAATATAGCCATTTGGCTTAATCTATACGCAAAGAGGGTATTCTACTACAATCTAGGCGGTTAGACCGCCTAAATCGGATACAACCGTATTACTAACTATAGAAGAACGGAATTGAGCTATATATATAGGATTAAGTAAAAATAGTATTATCTACTAATAAGTAGGAGGTTAAACCCCCTATTTAGTATACGACCGTGAACGTAGAGTAGTAGAGAGTGATAGCAAAAATTTAGTATACGAGACCTACTTATCCTAAGAGGACTAGGCTTACCCAATATTATATTAGCTATATATATATAAGCTCGGATTTCCTACCTCCCTTACCAAATTTTAGTAAGGAAGGGGGGAATAATAAGAAGGTATTTAAAGATTAGAAGTTAAAGTAGGTGTAGCTAGAGATTTATAGTCTATAACGCCCGGGCTACCGCCGTACTTGGAGTATACGGGCCCGAGATTACAAGTATAATTCCGTCATCTATACTGGGGACTTTAGCCAATTAAGCTATTATAATCTCGAGGGTAATCTATCCTAATATACCGCTATTATTATCTCTTCCGCCTTCTTATAAGTAATCCTCTTTATTACTATTATCTTTGTCGTAATACTATTAACCTTATTTGTATTCTTTTTAGATTCTAGCTCCAACGACAACCTTTTGACGTTAAGAGTAGGTTCTACTACCCTAGTATCCTTAAAAACCTTATTAACGTTAAGGCCAAGGCGTAATTCACTATAGAAGTTATATAGTATCGAGCCTAAAAGTAATAAAGAGGCTGAACTTCATCCTCTCGAATTAGAAGCTATTGCAAAGATTCGAAACTACCTTATATATATAGTAGAAGATGATAAATCTAATACTAATACTAATAATTAGGATATAGAAGACGATATTAATAACGGTCCTCTCTCTCTACTACCTATAGACCTCCGCTTCAAAACAGCCGACAATACCTTTGTATATATACTAAACTAGTTTCGTACTAGAGGCTACGGTATCTACAAAGACACTAGCTATAAATAAAATAGTAATAGGACGCCTAGCCGTATAAAGATATAATATAATAAGGCTAAAGAGGGTGTATTATACTTGACTAGTAAGTGTAAGGGCAAAAGTAGAGGTTATAAATATTAAATATCTCTTATAATCTAGTAGTTTCGTTTACAAGTAGGCTTCTATACTATCCGTAATCTCTAGTAAGTTTTCTCTTTATAAGGCTTCAATTACTAACTTTATTAGTAGCTATTAAATAAGAAACGGTAAACCTTACAAACCCTCCCTCTCTCTAGACGCTTATCTATACTACCGAAGGCCAACTCAAGAGTAGTAATCTATAATTGAAGCCAAAAGTATCTCTAGTATTCCGCTAAAGTTAATCCTTAAATACCTTTACAATATTGCGCGTAAAGCTGGTAAGAGAAAGTCGTTTTTAAAGTCTTTAGATATTCTTAATATCCGCTACTATTTAAGGGCCTCGAAACTATAGGGGCTATTGCCTATCTAAGCCCTCTATCTTAGATTTGTCTAGATAACTACGTTGTATATACGATACGATATATATAGAGAGCATATATTATATTACCAAATCTATAGAAGTATATAGCTATTATATAGTCAAAGACCTATATATAGCTACCTACCTCAAACTAATAGCTGGTACACTAGCTGGTAGTATTTAGTATATATAACCGTAGCAACTTCAGTTACTAGATGAATCAATTAAGTATTATACTTTATAGACAAGAAATACCTTAGGTTACTTTCCCCTTTTATAAGTTAATTGACTTATATTACTAACATCTATATATAGTTGAACTAATACTAATTAGTAGATAAAAACAACTACAGATTCGCAAGGCCTAACTATAGAGAGACTTATCCGAATCCCCTTTCCTTCTTCTATCTCTGTTTTAATACCTTCCCCAAACAAAAAGATTCTTTCTTTACTATAATCCTTTTTTTTTTATCTCTTTGTACCCCAAGTACCGTAAACTCCATATTTCTATTTATTCCTAACTTTAACGGCTGCGAGCAAGTCGGTTTGCTAGTCTGAAAATAATAAGTTACTATATTGGAATACCTAGAATCAAACACCCCTTCTAAAAATGGATTAGAAGAAAGAATTGAAGAATCCGATTAACTTCCTTAGAATTAGACCCCTTCTATAACAGTAAACCTACTTACTACGGACGATAACGAATGGGTTACTCTACTAAAGTAGCCCTTTACTACCAGCCAGAAATACCTGAAGTTAAAAATTATACTTTTAGGGAGATTACTACTAGATAAACTTAATAGCTTTAAAGTATATAAAGCCTACATATATAGCTTTATTAACGACTTGAACGATATTAGAGACTGGTTTTACGACAATTTTAGGCTATAGACGCCTGATTTCTAAGTAATAATAGATTAAGAATCCTAAACTTAGTCATTAAACCAGCCTTACTACTACTACGTATCCGTAGACTGCTAATCTAAGTCTAAATATATATAGTAACTTAACAACTAGATCGAGAATACTTAGTAAATTAAGCTACCGGTACTATAGATATCTATTCCAAAGATCTAGCAAGTCGAAAATCCAAAGAAGAACCCCCTTTTATTTCTAAATTCTCTAGTAATATTACCTAGAGAACGCGCGGTAAATAGCCTATTAGTATCTTTACTATACTATTACGACCTACATATAAAGATTAGTAAAATCAATCTTTTAAACAAGAATTATACTAGAAATAGAAGTAAACTATAGTAGGCCAAATACCTTAATTGGATATCTACCTAAGGAGAATACAACCATAGACGTATACGGATAAAGACTAATCTAATAATAATAATAATAATATAGACGACCGGTTCGACTTGCTAATACGTACGAAAGCCCTACTAGTAACATGTCTTGCAAATTTGTCCAAACTTTACCAAGAAGATATGAAGTATAGTAGTATAGAATACGAGGTTATAGATACTAAGTTTATTATCTTTAAAGACACCCTCTTTAAGGTCGACCTAGTTAAAGATCTAGAAATTACTATAGCCCTTCCAATCATGCTAAAAGATAAGGCTAAGAAGTTTTACGATAAGAAAATAGTTAGTAAACAAATCCATAAATTTACGGATATTATTACCTTACTTATACGCTATTTCGAGGCTCCCTAACGATACTAGAAGCGCCTTAGCGAATGGAGAAACGCTACTCTTATTTAATAAATAGAAGAATCCCTAGAGAAAACTATAGGTGAAAACCTAAATACCCTTATTTTCTCTATTAGTAAACTTCGAAAAGTACTTATCAAAACCCCTTAAGAAGCCTACTACCAGTTACTTAATAGTTATAGAGGTATACAAGACGTCGAATATACTTTATTCAACCCTATAAAAGGTAGTTTTAAAGTACTTTGTTCACAGCTTAGGGATTTAGTTAAAACAATTACTCTTTAGAGAAAGAAAACACGTTTCTAAGGTATTTAGAACGCCTAGAAGATATAGATTTAAGGATACTAAAGCAACTAAGTTAAGTTACTAATAAGCGCGGATTAAACGGACGACTTCCTAGACAATTCTGAAGATATACTAGAGGAAACCTACTATATAGATAGGATCTACAATCGAAACTGAGGATCTGGATATTAAGGCTAACAAAGACCGGTAATATAAGCTAGTAACCGAGGACGATTTTACCGGAACTAAGAAAACTAGGGGAATCTAAGGTTTAGCCCTAAAACCCGACGTAGACTATATTTTATATACGCTAAACCTAATTATTGGTCTACAAACTATATACTAGAAGAAAGAAAGGCTAGTTTCGATAAATTCAAGGCTAACCAACCTATAGTATACACGTTTGAAGAAACTATCAAAAGCTATATATTAACTATAGATTTCTAGGAAGGTACTAATATAAAAGATAACGAAATCTATATATAGGAATTGGTATTACTTTTTTTTACAGATAAATAACTAGAAATCTACTTCTCTATTGCCTAGTAACTATCGAATAACTCTACGGCTTATTTTCCAATATAAATAAAGGTACTAAGTTAAGCTACTATTAAAACTTTCCAATTTAATTACTATTACTTAGATAAAATCTTTTAGGGTATTCTCCTAGATACTAGTATAGCAGGTGTCTTAAAGGCCGGAGAATAATAATTCTAAGTACTACAACATTATTTACCTATAACGCTAGATACGTTATTAGCCGGAAGGTATAATATTCTCTTTAATAAGAGTAATATATTATTACTTAGTACTATTAAGGTAATTACCCCTATTAGAAAAATTGTATTCTAAGTAGTCCCTACTAATATATCTTTCCTTATATATATACGGGACATGGACAAACTTAGTATCTACGTAGATAACCTTAAAAACGTTATTATATAAGGTAAGAACATATTTCTACTTATACAACTTATACGTAAATATGGATACCTATAGCTAGAGATCCCGTTTTATACTAGTAACTTTCTACCGCAATTAATCTAGTAACGTGAACTACTATGTTATATATTACAAATTATAAGATTAGAATAGCAATTCATGACCTTAGTATATAATATCTATAATAATTAGGAACTTAGTATATAGAAAGATACTGAAATCATACACTTTACTAAGCCTACTACGTTGCTATTACTAATTATATTATTCAATTTCTACTAACTCTTCTTCCCTAACCTTACTAAACAACAATTGAGGCAATTATATCGACGTTTTAGCTACGCTTTAGTATAACGTTTACTTATAGTTCTATCTAGAGCTGGTTTGAATAATATTGATACCAATACTATTAATATAATTACCTTAATTGATAAATATTATTAGATGAACTCGAAAGCCCTTTAGAGATTTAAGTTTACTCTAAAAGATAACTTGATATTTAATACTAAAATAGTAATAGATATTATATATATCTAAGGTAAAGACCTAATCCTATATATTATAGATATAGTAATAGCTTTCTAAGTAGCTCGATTCCTTAGTTCAACAACTTCTAAGGCAATTTAGGATGCGGTAAGTATATACTAGATAGATATTTACCTTAGACTACTAGATATTATCCGAGTCAATATAGGTGTTAATTTCACTTCCTACGAGTTTTACTAATCGGTAAACTTACTTAATATCTAAGTTAAGGAAGTACCTATTAAGTTATATCAATTAATAGGTAAAGTAGAAAGATACTACTATATTCTTTGCTGTATATTTTCGATTTTCTAGTTGGAACTCCCTCTAGAACCCGACCATATCCTCCTCTAGCTTACTATCAAGGCTATTAATAATAGAGCTAGACTAGATAGACTTATACCGATATTACTAGTCTTTGGTACTTATCCTAAGATCTTAGGTTCTTTTCTACTAGGCTAAAGTATACTACAAAGAGCATCTATAGTAGAAAGAGTAATAAATGATCTAAGAAACTACTAAGTAAAGTAGTAAGTAGTATCCGCGCTCTCCTAACGTAATAGCCCTATACTAAATAGCCTACAAACCATACCAATTGGATCTAAGGTTCTTATATATAGGGAGTATAAAGGTCAGATAGGAGCTTATATCTTAAAGAAGATAATCTAACATAAATATAAAGTTAGAATTAATAATAAGGACGTGGTTTTACGCTCTACCTACGTCAACCTATTTCAAAAATAGCTGGCAATTGAGATTGCTATTCCTAAAAATAACGATATATCGGATTTAGAAGATAGAGATATTTTAGGAAATAATAACCTAGATTCAGCCTTCTAGAAAAATCAGGAAGTATAAATATAACAATCCAATAATAAGAGCTCGGTAAACCTAACTACTAGCTAATAAATAATAACTAGTACGTAGAGAAGAGTTATTATCAATCGCCTAAGGACTAGATTATAACGTATAAGACTTAAGGACTACCAGACCTTTACCTCCTTACTAATTTATTCTGTACCTACATTTCTATTAATAAAAGAAAAGTCGGATTAGGAGCTCTGTATAGAACTTTATAAGTGGATAAAGTTACTAATCATAAGTATACCCTAGATTGACTCTACTAAAAAGGAAATCAAAGGACTTCTTAATCGTTTTATTATAAAAATAATCTTAAGACAACGAAGAAACCAACGTATCTATAGTTTAAGGATGGTCCACGAGATTAAAGATAAAGGTACGGATATACCTTACAAAAAATCCCGCCTTATTATACAAGGTTTTAATAATATAGGTAAGGAGTTATTCTTTACTAATTTTCTATAATTTAATAAGTAAGTTAATAAACTATCCTTGCAATTGCGGCAACTCTACTTATCCTAGGTTTTTTAGTAGATATACTATATAATCACGAGTAAGCGCCAGTTCTTACCTTGAACTTAAGAGATATTTCCTAGGTATATATTTAGTTAAAAATACTACTAAATAGGATTATCTACGTCTACCTCCCTAAAGAACTAGTAGACTAGTATCCTCCTAGAATAATTATGGAAATGATCATACCTCTATACGTGATTCCTAAAGCTGGATTATACTAGTATAATACTTATCTTAAGTATTATAAGAAATAGCTGAAAATGGTTACCTTAGTCTATAACCTATACCTCCTTACAATAACAAACAACGACGATCTCGGTATTATAGATATGTAAACAGATAATATATTAATCCTATACTTAGAGGAATTGAAATAACTAGAAGAATTAGAAAGATATAAGGCCAAATTTCTCGCAAAACCTCTTGAAACCCTTATATAGAATAATAACCTCATTTTTATTAGCTAGGTACTCTCTCTCCACAAAGCAAATCTGGTTACTATATAGAAAAACCAAGGAGAAAAGCTTTCCTAGATTGATTTAAATAATCTAAACTTTAAGGACCTCTATATTTAGTAACGTACTAGAGGTACCTATATCGCTTTAATCTACTAACCTAAAGTAGCTTTTGACCTATCCATTACGGTATAATAATAAGATCCGCAAATCGGTATATAAAAGCCCTGAATAAAAGACTTTTACAGTAGAAAGAAAACCTTTAGAGAGGTTTAACTTTTATCCCTCTAAATTTTACCTCCTATAAACTATACGTGTTCGTAGATGGTTCGTTTACGAATAATAAAGACCTCTCTAGCTAGATAGGTTTACTAATTATACTTAGGAACGAGATTTAGAAAAATAGATTTTTATTTACCCTAAAGGGTAATATTATCTATTAGTCTTCAACTAAGGCGAAACGTGTTACTAGATCTATTCTCGTATTACAATTCCTAGCGATGTCTAATAGCGTAGATAAAGGCTTTATTCTAGTAGTAACTATCTCCTAGATAGTTAGATAGCTAGGTTTTCCTCCTATACCTGTTATTATATACACAGATTTATATTCTTTATATAAATACTTAGTGAAACTAGGAATAACAAAGGATAAGCAACTAACAATTGATATTATAGCACTTTGTAAATCCTATAAGAATAGAGATATTATAGAAGTAAGATAGATTGATAGTTAGGACAACCTAGCTAATTCACTTACTAAAAAGATACTAAACTCTAGCCTAACTACTCTACTAGATAAACACGAACTAGATATCCGTATCGAGGGCTAGTTTTAGCAGGCAGCCCAAGTTGCTTAACTTAGAGAATAGGATATAGTAGTATAATATTGTATACCTATCTAGAAATATTAATATAAGGATATACTAGAAACCAAAAGTTAGTATTGTTATACTACTATCTCCGCAAATATAATATAAGTAACACGACTTAGAAAATATATCTAGGGACTTCCTATCTTCATTATATTTTTTAAGCTAACTTTAGGCATTTTTATAAGGACTTTATATAAAACACCACTAAGAAAATAACAAAAATAGATACTATTACTATCTAAAGTACCTAAATATCTCTAGAGCATATTAGAAAATCAAATATAATTAGAAATACTAAGTAAATTGCCTTGCCAACTCCGAAATTAGGAGAATCTAAGAGATAATATCCCTAGAACTAAAGAGTAAAGATAACAATATAAGATTATCTAGTAAGTATTTACTAGTATAAACTAGTACTAGTTAAGCTCCTAGTACTATTAGGAGTTATTAGACGAACTCTAGATACTAGGGTGTATAAACTCTTTATAACTCTGTAATCAAATCTATAGTTTGTATATATACTATTCTAACAATATCAAACTAACCCAATACTATATACTTCTATTACCACCTTATATATAGTAAATAGCCGCTATTGATTCTTCCTACAACTATTATAAGCAGCTCGCTTTGCTATAGAGCTAGTAGATATCTAACCTATAATTACGCCTAGCTGATACTAATAGTAGGGGTATTGATTTGTATTAAAACCAACTTTAACTGCCTCTTTTTCCTACTAACTATTAGTAGAATTACTATACCAATCTGCTTCATAATATAGCTAGTTTAGACTAGTCTCCCCAAAGTCAGCCTAGACCAATTCTTAATAGTAGAATAGAACTAAATTTTCAGTTCTATTATTTTTAACCATAGTCTAGATAAATAAGTATAGCTCTTTTATATTAGCTAAGTTGTTAGCCTAGCCCTGCTATAGATATATCATATTATTATAGCAGTTGGTAGAACGGATCTTAAGGATTTCCCGCTTATTAAGAAAGATTATCCAACCTATAGTATCTCTAGAGCGGATTCTAGTAATAGGAGAGATAGGAATTCTTGACGGCTAGGACCCTAGTTAGGTAGTACTAGAGTAAGTTAACTTACTATAGTTATATCTAAGTAAAGATATATACTTACTATAAGGAAGATAGAGTTAGTATATTCTTAATAGTATCTCTACTACTCGAATTGCGTATATTTCTAGAGGTAAATAGAAGCAGATTACTATCAGGACCTATTTTGCAACTAGAAAGCCGGGAGGAAGAAGTAGGAGATATAGGAATAGAACCAGCTAGACTTACTAGTATTACTAAAGGCAATTTCTTATTAGATTCATGGATAGTTCTTCTCTCTTAATTAGATTACGCCTGCTGGTACTTATTTGGTATAGTAGATATTCTAATATAATTAGCTATAGTAATAGCATTTGCTAGTAGAAAACTCACCTGAAAAGAAGATAACCAAGGAAGGAAGTAGATATATAGATAGTAGATAGAAGAAAGTCTAAAAAGTCCTAGGAAGAAAAAGTTAGAGTCGAGTATTGAAATGAAGAAGAAAAGTAAGAGAAGGGACCTATATATATACCTAATTAACCTTAATCTCGGTATAAATATAGCCGCTTTATTCGCTTCAATTCGCCTTAGAATTGGCTCGATTAGGATAATATTTACTTAATTCATATCCTTACTAACCTATAATACAAAATTCATAATACTATAGGTACTAATTCAACTAATAGTAATAAAGCAAACTTAGTAGCTATAGTAATTATACTTCGACGCATATTAAGTATACTAGGTATATACGCATTTTTGTATCTTAGTTAAGTCTTTCTTAGAAAATAACGGCTACTCCGGAGGTATTAATCTACTATTCCGAAATTGGTAAACTAAGCTAGTAACTATATCCGATCTAGATTTATCTATCCAAAGGTCTTCTAGCGTGAGAAGGGACTTAGGATATAGTAGTAATTTTTTTTTTCTAGCTTTGGTTTTTGGTATATTTTTATAGCTTTAGCCTATATACTTGTTATCCTTTTCCTTTGTTATAAAAAGAAGAGTTACTAGTAGCTAGATAACTATGTTATATATACGATACAATATATATAGGGAGTATATATTATATTACCGAATCTATAGAAGTATATAGCTATTATATAGTTAAAGACCTATATATAGCCACCTACCTCAAACTAATAGCTAGTATACTAGCTAGTAGTATTTAGTATATATAACCGTAGTAACTTTAGTTGCTAGATGAATCAATCAACTATTATACTCTATAGACAAGAAATACCTTGGTTTACTTTCCTCTTTTACAAGTCAATTGACTTATATTACTAAGATCTATATATAGTCAAACCAACAATATTCAAATACGGCCTAGTAGGCTGGTATGCGCTAGTTGAAAAGAACGAGAAGAATTACGTTACCTAACTATTCTTTATTCACGACAATTAGGTTGGTCTCTCTCTATAGATAGGTAGGCTTTTACTAACGTTTGTCGCAGATGCAACCAGCCCGGCTATATCTAGAGATTCTCCTTGTTAATACTATATATAAAACTAACCGCTTTAATATGCGTCTTATCTACTTTATAGCCGTAGTCTCTATTACGCGGCGGCGTAACAATACTAGCGGTAGTAATTTGAGTATAGCTTTCGCCTTTATATATAGCAAGGATAAGAAAGTCTATAATTAGGCCTTTAAGGTATATAAATAGCTAGTTTCATATAAAGGTCTAGCTATAGGGTAGACTCCTAGGCCTGAATATATTATCCGCTATAGTACTAACTATATTAGTAAACGTATTTCAAACGCGTTTAATATTAATAGTAAGGAGATACTACAACTCCTCTATCTCTTTTACGTTAATAAGAACGTTATTATAAAGGTCTAAAAGACGTAGCGTATAT
Organism: Venturia aucupariae; assembly: GCA_003693225.1. NCBI lineage: Eukaryota > Fungi > Ascomycota > Dothideomycetes > Venturiales > Venturiaceae > Venturia > Venturia aucupariae. Next base: position 41,510 of record QWZN01000169.1, on the reverse strand, counting down.
AGGATAATATACTAGACAAAGTAGTAGCCGCGGCAAAGGAGAATCGTAAGCTTGTAATATTATAATAGTAGGCTATTATTGAGTTACTTATAGAAGCTAAATTCAACTAGAAGTTCAAATATATATATTTATAGTACCACGCGCAGCCCGGCCTTATTAAGTATCTATAAGAAGACGTCTATCCTTTATACAAGACAATTGTTAAGTACTAGACCTCTATAGTAAGTAGCCTTGAACGCGCAATCTTTACTTACTAACCTCCTAGGTTCGTCACTTTGGTATTTCAGCGACATCGCGCCCTAAAGGCGGGTCCTATACTATGAAATCCTTCTTATACGGCTTATATAGTAACTTACTTAACGTGGTTGATTGTATTCAGCTTTATATTAACTATAAGTTTAAAGAATTACGCGTTACTCTCTTGATTGTATACAAACAAAAGCCTACTTTATATAAGAACGTTACCGTGTTTAACGACTAGCTTCTCCGCGAGATTATATCTTTAAGCCTTGCCCTAGCCCTTAAATAGTATTAAATTACGCGTAGTAGTAGCTTCAAACCTTACTATAATCGCTAGTAGCTTTAAGTCTATAGCGTCCCTTGTTATTATACTAATAAGTTACTTATTAAGAGTAACGAGAAGCTTAATAGGTCGTTTTTTAGTAAGCGTTTCTAGTGAGAGAGAGTCAAAAACGTATAGAAGAAGCCCGATAATAATACTAATATTGCGCCTTAAGTTCATAACCCTTATATAGTAAAGGGCCCTAGTGGACCGCCTGGAAATAGAAATAAGAAGGCCTTGGGCAAATCCAAGGCGACGGCTCTATCTTATACTAAATCTCTAGCTTAATCTTTATCTTCTATACCGCAGGTAATACTAAAAGCGCTATTATTACGAACCCTCCCTTAAATACTAAAAGCGCTATTATCGCAAACCCTCCCTTAAGGTACTAAGCTACGCGAACCTTCTACTTAGGAGCTTATAGATATATAGCCTACCCCGGCTAGCTTTAGGGCGTAATAAGCTTACGATTACAATCTTTATAAGTAAGCGCTTTATTAGGATTGGCAAGCTAGTAGGGCAAAGGAGAGGGAATAAATAGCGGCGTTAGTAGCTTATAATAGCCGGGTAACGCCGATACTAACTCAAGATACTAGTTGGTATAATATTAACGAATAAATAGGGCCTTTACTACCTTCCTTATCTCCCTCTAAATCTCTATCCTTAATTACCGCGGAGATTAATGCTTGATTACTCTCTCGAAAGCGACTACGAGCTCCTATAGTATAAACGGCTATACAATCTTCTCTAGTAGCGTTATAAACGGTTATAAAGAAGCTACGGGGCGGGCTAAAACTAACAAAGACTTAAAAGATAGAGAATAAACAATTGAGAGACCTTGTAAAGTTATTAATAGCTTTAAATATAGTATTTAATATAGTATTAAACGTAGCTTTCAATACAGCTTCAAATACGGCTTTAAACGTAGAGATTATACGGTAAGAGAGGGTAAGGGCCCTTTGAAATAAACTAGCTTTACTTAATATATAAATCGCGGTAGAAGTAGAGGGTTTCAAGGGTTAAGAGTACTATTTATATATATAGTAGCCTTAGTATAGTTTTAAGCCGTTGAAAAGCGCTATCTTAGTATATTTAATATATTTAATTAAGATTACTTGAATACGTTCAAAGTTAAGGTATTTTATATTCAAAGTTGAAGTATTTTACGTTTAAAGTTAAGGTATTTTTTAAGTAGCCTTAGTATAGTTTTAAGCTATTAATTAAGCTACTTTAATATATTTAAATATATTCAATTAAGTTAAGTTATTAACTATATAGTTTAGATTTATATATTATCTAGATATAGCCTAACGCAATTATATATAGTCGACTTCAAGTATAATATATAATATAGCGTAACTACTATAATATTATTAATTGTAAAGTAACTTAGGTACCTATAAGATAGAGGATCCCCCCCTAGATTCTAGGTAGGCAAAGAAATAAGATAGTTTAGGAGTAGAAATAAGTAGGTTAGGGGTAGATTTAGTATCTACCTATATTCTAAAAAAGTATTCTAACAGAATATTCTAAAAAAATATTCTTAAAAAATATTCTTAAAAAATATTCTCAACAAATATTCTCAAAAAAATATTCTTAAAAAATATTCTAAAAGATTATTTTCAATTTTTTTTTTTAGAATATTCTAAAAATATATTATAAAAAAAGGCGGATACTAAATCTACCCCTAATCCTCTTATTTCTACCCCTAACTTATTTTATTTCTGCCCCTACCTAGAATTTAGGGGGGGATCCCCTATTCTATAGGCGCTTAACTTACTTCAAGATTAATAATATTAAAGTAGTTACGCTATATTATATATTATACTTGAAGCCGACTATATATAATAGCGCTAGGCTATATTTAGAAAATATACAAATCCAAACTATATAGTAAACGACTTAACTCAATTAAACGTATTCAAATATATTAAAATAGCTTAATTTGAGGCTTAAAATCGTACTAAGGCTACTTAATAAAAAGCTTAACTTTGAATACAAAACGCTCTAGCTTTAAATATATGAAAGTAATCTCAATTGAATATATTAAACATAATAAAACGACTTATTTTAACGGCTCAAAACTATACCAAGGCTACTATATATATAAACGGTAGCTTTAATTCTTGAAACCCTCCTCCGCCGCAATTTATATATTTAATAAAGCTAGTTTATCTCGAAGAGTCTTTACCCTCTATTGCTATATAATCTCTACGTTTGAAGCCGTGTTTAAAGCCGCGTTTAAACCTATATTTAAAGCTATTAATAGCTTTATAAGGTCTCTCAATTGTTTATTCTCTACCTTTTAAGTCTCTATTAGTTTTGGCCGGCCCCGTAGCCTCTTTATAACCGTTTATAACGCTGCCAGAGTAGCTTATAAGGGAGATTATATAGTAGGAGCTCGAGGGCGCTTTCGAGAGGGTAATTGAGCGTTAATCTCTACGGTAATTAAGGATAGAGGTTTAGAGAGAGGTAAGGAAGGCGGTAGAGATAAATAGTACGGTCGTATTACTTTAACCGCCTACGATAAGGGTAGAGGCCCTATTTCTTCGGAGGCTTTATCAATATTTTACTAACTAGTATCTTAAGTTGGTATTGGTATAGTAAACTATAAACGCGTCACCCGGCTATTGTATACTACTAACGCTATTTATTCCCTCTCTTTTACCCTACTAGCTTGCTAATCCCAATAAAGCGCTTACTTACGAAGACTATAATCGCGAGTATATTACGCCCTAAAGCTGGCCGGGGCTGGCTATATATCTATAAGCTCCCAAGCGGAAGGTTCGCGTAGCTTGGTACTTTAAAAGAGGGTTTGTAATAATAGCGCTTTTGGTATTAATAAAGATTAAGCTAGCGATTCAGTGTAAGATAAAGCTATTACCTTGGATTTACCTAAGAACTTCTTATTCTTGCTACTAGGTAGTCTACCGGGGCCCTTAACTTTGTAAGGATTATAAACTTAAGGCGTAATATTAGTAGCGTTAACTAGTTTCTTCTATAAGTCCTTAATCTTCTCTAACCAAAAGCGCTTGTAAAAGAATAATCGATCGAGCTTCTCGTTACCCCTAATAAGTAACTTAATAGTGTAACAATAAGGTACGCTATAGACTTAAAGCTAGCGGCGATTACAGTCAGGTTTAAAGCCGCTACTATACGCAATTTTATACTATTTAAGGGCTAGGGCAAGACCTAGTAGTATAATCTCGCGGAGAAGCTACTTGGTGAACGCGGTAACGTTCTTTAGTAGGATTGAAGCTGGTTTTCGTTTAAATATAATAGATAGGGCGGCGCGTAATTCTCTAAACTCACGGTTAATATAAAGCTGAATACGATCAACTACGTTAAGTAAGTTACTATATAAGCCGTATAAAAAGGACTTTATAGTGTAATGCCCGCCCTCAAGGCGTAAAGTCGCTAAATTGCCAAAGTAACGAACCTAGGATATAGTTAGTAAGTAAAGATTACGCGTTTAAGGCTACTTACTATAGAGGTCTAGTACTTAATAATTATCTCGCGCAAAGGATAGACGTCTTCTCGTAGATACTTAACAAGGCTAGGCTGCGCGCGGTACTATAAATATATATATTCGAGCTTCTAGTTAAATTCAGCTTCTATAAGTAACTCAATAATAGCCTACTATTATAATATTACTAGCTTACAATCCTCTTTTACCGCGGCTACTACTTTGTTAGGTATATTATCCTATATACGCCACGTCTTTTAAATCTTCGTGTTAACGTTTTTATTAATATGAAAGAGATAGAGAAGTTAAAGTATAACCTCGCCGCTAGTATTAAACGCGTTGGAGATACCCTTACTAATATAGTTAGCTCTATCGCGAATAATATACTAAGGCCTAGGAGTCTACTATATATTTAGATCCTCGAAAAGAACTAGTTTTTTATACGCCTTAAAGGTCCAAGTATAAACTTCCTCGTCCTTACTGCTTATAAAGACGAAAGCTATACTTAAATTCCTACTACTAGTATTTTTACGGCGCTGCGCAATAGGGACTACGGCTATAAAGTAGATAAGAGGCATATTGAAGCGGTTGTTTTTGTACGTAGTATTAATAAAAAGGATCTCTAGATATAGCCGGGCTAGTTATACCTACAAGAAACGTTAGTAAAAGCCTGCCTAGCCGTAAAGAGAGAGAGAGACTAACCTAATCGTCGTGAATAAAGAATAGCCGTATAACGTAGTTCTTCTTATCTTTTTCAACTATAGTATGCCAGCCTGCCAGGCCGTGTTTGAATATAAGATAGAGGGCTTGAATAGGAGATAGTCCTCGTAGTTTTAAGGCTCTTAAACGATACCGAATATTATAGATATTAGAAGACTTCAAAAACGACTTCCTCTTACCGGCTATACGCGTAATATTATAAAGGTATTTGAGGATCAACTTTGATAGAATACCGGAGCTACTTTAAGCTTTAATTATTGATTCCTCCTCTTTAGTTAGCTTTCGGTAGCATAGATATACGTTAGGAGAGAGAGAGAGTTTATAAGGTTCGCTAGCTCTCATTTAATAGCCGCTATGAACTCGAAGTTAGTAAATAAAGCCTTATAAAGAGATAAACTTACTAGAGATTACGGATAGTATAGAAGCCTCCTCGTAAACGAAACTACTAGATGAGGATAAGTATTTGATATCTATAGCCTCTACTTTTACCCTTACGCTTGCCGCATAATTTTAAAACTCTATCTTCTACCTTATCATACTATACTTTGAGTCAATTAACTAATCTATCCTTGTTTTTCTTACCGCTAGCGCCTTTGCGGATACTATAACCTCGAGTTCGAGACTAGTTTAGTATATATACGAAGACGTTATTGGCGGTTTGAAAGCGAAGGTCTATTAGTAGTAGTAAGAGAGGGCTATTGTTAACGTCAATATCTCTATTACCCTCGTTTTTAGAGAGTGAATCTTTATAGCTATTAGCTTCTAGCTGTATAAGGCGCGCCCGAATCTTATTAATAGCTTCCTATTCGAGAGTATATAATTGCGCTTCTACGCCCTCGGGCTCGATACCGTATAGATCCTATAATAAGTTACGCCTTGACTTTGTAACTAAAGTATTTGTAGATTCTAGGGCTTTAGAACGTAGTAGTAACTACAGCTACGTAGAATAAGCGCTCGATTTACTATCTAAGCTAGAATCTAATAAAAGAACGAATAGTATTAATAGTATTACGACGAAGGTAATAGTGAGAGAGAGAATAACTTATAGTAGAGTAAGATAGTAATAGCGCTAGCAGTTAGGGCAGAGATTACCCTCGAGATTATAATAGCTCAATTGGCTAAAGTCCCTAGTATAGATTACGGAATTTTGCGCGTAATCTCGGGTCTATATACTCTAAGTACGGTAGTAGCCTAGGCGTTAGTAGACTACAAATCCTCGGCTATACCTACTTTATCTTCTAATCCTTAAATACCTTCTTATCTTTCCTACCTTTCTCACCAAATTTTGGTAAGGAAGGTAGAAAATCCAAGTTTATATTTATATAGCTAATATAATAGTAGATAAGCCTAGTCTTCTTATAGATAAGTAGGTCTCGCATACTAAATATTAGCTATTGCTCCCTATTATCTTATATACGTTGTAGTTCTACGGTCGTATACAATCTAGGTAGTCTAACCGCCTAGATTATAGTAGGACCTACTAATACTATAATTGCGTATAGATTAAGCTATAGATTGAGTCAAATAGCTATATTACAATAGAGTCGTATACAATCTAGGCGGTCGGACCGCCTAGATTATAGTAGGATATACTAATACTACGATTACGTATAGATTGATTTAAATAGCTATAATACAATATAGTCGTATATAATCTAGGCGGTCTAACCGCCTAAATTGTAGTAGGATCTACTAATACTATAATTACGTATAGACTGAGTCAAATAGCTATAATATAATACGGTCGTATATAATCTAGGCGGTTAGACCGCCTAGATTGTAGTAGGGTCTACTAATACCTTTATTACGCATGGGTTTAGCTAAATAGCTATATTCGTAGGTTGATTTACTACTATAGTATTAAACTTTGAGGGTTAGGGTTAGGGTTAGGGTTAGGGTTGGGTTAGGGTTAGGGTTAGGGTTACGACTTGAGCGCCTATAGAATAGGGGATCCCCCCCTAAATTCTAGGCAGGGGTAGAAATAAAATAAGTTAGGGGTAGAAATAAAGACATTAGGGGCAGATTTAGTATCCGCCTAAAAAAATAGGAAAGTACTATTTCTATACCTTAATCTTTAGTTTTACTCCCTCAATTCTTTATATTATACCTAGGGACCCTAACGGTGCGGGTCGGGTCGGGTTTTAAAGGTTGAAATCTAAACTAGGAACGGTTCGGGTTTAAACGGTTTAGTCTAGGTCCGGTTTATCTTTTAACAGTTTGGGCTAGGTTTTGGTTAGGTTTTTTATAAAAGTAAAAACCCGCCTCTTTTAAAACTAACGGTTTGTAACCCCAATTATATAATAGCGCTATACTATTAGAACAAAAGTAATGACTATACTACCTAGAAGAGGTAGTCCTAGAATTATTATATATCTTAGTTAACTTTAGATCTTTCTAGTAGTCTTCTAGTAGTTACGTAGTTATAAAGCTACGGTTAAGATTAAGACGAGATCTCTATTTAATACTAATACCTACCCTAAACGCTAGTAATTTCTATACTATACTACTTGCGTATACGCCTACGTGTTACTAGAACCGGATTGTTACTCTCCTTATTAGTATCCCTATTCTTATCCTCATTTGTATTCCCCTCCTTATCCTTATTAGTACTATTATATATAGTATAATTAGCTACCCTTATCTTCTCTACTATAGGGCCTAGGTTAGAAGCTATCCTAGATAGTACTAGATAACCTCGACGAATAAAAGAAGGAGTAATACTACTAATACGACTACTAAGACGGCTGCTAGTATAACTACTAGTACGACTACTAGTACTACTAGTAGTACTACTAGTAGCATCCCGACCTCTACGACTACTACGACTACTTCGACTACTACGACTACGGGTACGGGCGTTTTCAGTTTGAAGGTAGCGAGAAAACCTTACGCGACCGAGAATACGATCCTATATACTATTAATAACTATTAGTTATTACTATAATAAGCCCTCCTTATCTTCCTCAACCCTACCCTCTATTAGCTAAGAAATAAGTCTATTCTCCTTATTCTTATTCTTATTAAATAGCCTATTATCCGGATTGGTAGTATCCTCGTTATTACTAATATCCCTTATATAGACCATGTCTCTTAGAAACTAAGTAGTATTATTAGAATTCTCTAAACGCTCAGTCTCGACCTCCTTAGTATAGACTTAATTCTCCCTTATATAGAGAGAGTAATAGTCGTATACCTCGATCCAATCCTTTATACCCTACTTATAATTACTTACTATTAATACGCCGAGAATAGCTAGGCTATAGGTCTTATTATTAGTATTAAAGTTACGGGCAATACTAAATTCACGTTTAATACTAATATCGGCCGCCTAGATATAGAGGACGTCTTTTACTAGTATAGTAATACGTAGAAAGCGTAGCTTAATTGTCCTCTAATAGTTAAAGGGGTTTTATAAAGCTAGGTTTACTTTGTCTAAGAAGTATTAGCGACTACTAGGAAACTACTAGAAGATACTTACTCTATATATAATAGTTATTGAATTCCTTCTCTCTATCTAGGATTATCTCCCTCGCTAGCCTAGTAGCTACTATTACTCTCGGTATAGGACCGCGCGCTATATCCAACTCTTCTAGTATAGAATCTATAGACCTCTCCTCTCTCCGTTATAGTCGCGATAGTACTACAAGGCGACGCTAGGCAGAGGTACGGTATATATAGTTACGATTGTAGAGATCCTTTAGGTAGCTCTAGTACTTTTTCTACTAGTTAAATAAGTCTTCTTCTAAGGGGGCCTATTCCGGACGTAACTAGGTATTATATTTGTAACGAGGGTTAAGGAGAATTACTATACTAAATAGCCTTCCCGCCTATATATTACTAGTTATACTATAGTAGACCTTAAGTTTATCCCTTACTTTACTATATACCTTATTAATCTCCCTTTTCTAGTTATACTACTTATTACAAAGTATCTCCTCCACAGTTTTAAGGTATATTAAGAGGCGATTATAGAGATCAAAGACGAGGTAGAGGGTAGGAGTACAAGTTATACCAATCTACTATATAAATACGGTAAAAGGACGGATAATAGTAATAAGGTATCTAACTTAGCCCTATTTATCCTTGCTAGGGGAAAGATGCGTATAATTCTACTTTATATATATTTCGCTTGGCTCCTTTAGCGTTAGAAGCCTTATAAGTATTTAGAAGGTAGAATTCTATCTCGTCTTAATATCTTGGATTACGCGAAGAGTCCGTATAGGCTCTAGGGTAGGATAGAGCCCTCGGTACCAAGTTAATTGGATAGCCTAAAACGTACGCTATTGTACCTCGCTCGAGTTAATAAAGATCGCAATCTAACGCGCCTTGGTAATAGTATATAGTAGCTAGGGGTCGGAAGTTAGTAATAGCCGTACGTAAGACTACTAGGGGACTACTAAGGGACTACTAGAATAGACTTATATCTCGCTTAGTATTAGCTAGGGTCTCTTCCCTTACTAAGGCTATAGCCGCCTTCTTCTTATCTTCCTTCTAGTTCTTAATCAACTCCTCCTTCTTTAGTCGAATCTTGATATCGGTAAGAAGACTATTATAACTAAGTTATATAATATACGTAAGATAGAGGCAAAGAGTAATCTCGTTGTCGATACTAGTCTGTTCGTATAGTCTCTCGATATATAGGTTAACAGATTATACTATTATTTTATTATTCGACGCGTTATCCGTAGTAAAAGCTATAACTCTCTCGAAGATATTAAAGTAGTTTACTCGTGAAACGACGATCTTTATAAGGTTAGCGCTAGTATAAGCGCCTTAATAGGGCTTAAATCCGATTAATACTTCCTACATTTCCTAATTACCTACCTAGTAAACTTTAATTGCGAGGTATTTATCTCTCCGCGGTATAGACTATCCGTCAAGGATAATAGAGACTTTCTAAGGTACTAGAGGGAGACGTTTACGAATAGACTCCTCTAACTTAATACGTAAGTCGAGGACCCTATTAGTAATAGTAGAGGACAAGGGAAGTTTGAACTCTTTGCCTAAGTAGTATAAAAGGCGTAAGAACTCTAAATTATTAAAAATAGTTAAAGACTACTTATTTGAGGCGATTGTTTGGATTAGTTATTTATCGAAGTTGGCGGGATAGGGTAGGAGATTACTACCGAAAGCGCGTTCTTCTCTTACTTATTTTTTCTAAGGTTTCTATTAGTAAGGCCTTAGAGTTTCCTAGTAGTTTTCTAGTAGTCTTACCCACGCTCTAAACCCTTCCTTAACTATTAGCTATACTAACCCCTTTTGCGACGCGGCTGCTTTATAACCCTCCGTCTCTATATAGGTACTTATTGTAGATATTCCGTCTCTCTAAGTATATTTTAGATTGATACCGTATCTTTAATAGATAATTCTCGGATAACCCAACCTACGAAGAGTACCTTAATCAAAGTACTACTAATTTACGGCCCTTCTTTCACTCTTAAAGCGGGGAATATCTAGTTTCTCCTTACGCATTTGTCTCTAGTACTAGGTTGTAGAGGACTACTAGGTTATAAATTATTCGATATTAGATCGAGTCTATTAGTAAATATTTCGGTCTTTACCTATAATTGATAGTTGATCCGAGGCTAGAGGAACGATAGTAGAGAAGGACAAGGAAGCTATTTTAAGTAAGAGTAATAGTTAAGTCTTTTATATATATAGGTCGAGAGGTCTATAGGTAGTAAAGGAATTGTATTTTCTAAGTATACTAGCTATATACGTTTTCATATATACAGAGGCAAATATACTAGACTAAGTTTGTTACTAGGGATAAGGATCTTCGTATATAGATAAAAGGGAGGAGTAATATAACAATAGGTAAATAGTATTAAAATATATATTCTATAGTATAATAGATCGTTTTGTATATACTTGATTGATATAAAGATATAGTTTAAGATAATTCTATTACTAGATAGATACTCTATATTTATTTTAGTTTGAATTAAATAAATTTATTAAATGTTTAAACGAAAATATAAACTTGAATATAGATTCAACTATAATATATGATAATATATTATTAATATAATAAAACTATAGAAGAGATGAAAAGTTATCGTTATTATCAAGTTAATTATAGAATAAGATTACTAGTAGTCTTCTAGTAGTCTCCTAGTAACTATTTTAGTAAAAAATAATATTAAAAAAATGGACGTATCCCCCGGATAATCCCGTATCTAGCCAAGATATTAAACCTTACTACTAGGTCTAAGGAGGGGCCTAACCCTATATTAGGATAATTTTAGGTATACGTATTATACGGGTCTTCCCCCTACTAGTAGATACCTATAATACTAGTTATATATAGGGGTAGCTATATTCAAAGCGGTTGTAGAGAGCCACTTGAACTAATAGACTATCCGGGCGGGTTAATTTTTTTTTAGTAAAATTTAACTATAGTTTAACAAGTAGTCTACTAACGGTCCTTATATAAGGACGAAGGCATTGGTAACAAGTTTGCTATTGTTTAATAAGTAGTCCGCTAAGGATCCTTATATAAAGACGAAGGTATTAAGACAAAGGTATTAGTAATAAGTTTACTATTATTCAACGAGTAGTCCGCTAACGGTCCTTATATAAAGACGAAGGCATTGGTAATAAGTTTACTATCGTTTAACGAGTAGTCCGCCAAGGGTCCCTATATAAAGTCGAAGGTATTGGTAATAAGTTTACTATTATTTAACAAGTAGCCCGCCAACGGTCCTTATACAAAGACGAAGGTATTAGTAATAAGTTTACTATCGTTTAACGAGTAGTCCGCCAAGGGTCCTTATACAAAGACGAAGGTATTAGTAATAAGTTTACTATCGTTCAACGAGTAGCCTACTAATAACCTAGACGAAGCGTATAGTCCTTATATAAAGACAAAGGTATTACGAGTAGTCCGCTAACAACCTAGACGAAGCGCACGGTCCTCGTATAAAGAGAAAGGTATTACAAGTAGTCTACCAATAACCTAGACGAAGCCTACGGGCCTTATATAAAGATAAAGGTATTAGTAACAAGTTTACTATCGTTTAACAAGTAGTCCGCTAACAACCTAGACGAAGCGCACGGTCCTTATATAAAGACGAAGGTATTGGTAACAAGTTTACTATTATTTAATAAGTGGTCCGGTAATAACCTAGACGAAAAGTATACTATCGTTCAACGAGTAGTCCGGTAATAACCTAGACAAAAAGTTTACTATTATTCAATAAGTAGTCCGCTAACAACCTAGACAAAGCGCCGATTGAGGAGGTAGAGATAGAGATAGTAGATATAACTATAAATTGTAATTATAAGGTAAGTAAGGCTTAGGAGTAGATAGAGACGTTATAGCGGTATTTGAAGATACTAGGGAATTGCTAGGGCGAGGAACGATAAGAAATAACGATAATAATAATAATAAGCTTGAATAAAGGGGATAATTAAAAAATAGGGAACGAATAGTTGATACGAATACGTTAGGAGAGGTAGATTTCTATATTTATATTTAATAAGATTACTAGTAGTCTTCTAGTAGTCTTCTAGTCGTTAAAAGAGAATATTAGTATAGTATATATTGATTTTATACGATATAACTATAATAGATACTTACTAATAGTAGATAAGAACTTTTAATACAACTTTATCTAGCTTTATAGAGGTAAATATACTAGACTAAGTATGTCGATAGAGACAAGGATTTTCGTATATAGATAAAAGGAAGGAGTAATATAACAACAAATAAATAGTATTGAAATATATATTCTCTAGTATAATAGATCGTTTTATATATACTTGATTGATATATAGATATAGTTTAAGGTAATTCTATCGCTAGATAAATACTCTGTATTCATTTTAGTTAGAATTGAATAAATTTATTAAATATTCAAACAAAAATATGAACTTGAAAATAGATTTAACTAAAATATATAATAATATATTATTAATATAATAAAACTATAGTAGAGATAAAAAGTTATCGTTATTATTAATTTGATTATAGAATAAGATTACTAGTTGTCTTCTAGTAGTCTCCTAGTTGTCAAAAGGGAATACTAGTATAGGATATATTAATTTTATACGATATAACTATAATAGATATCTACTAATAGTAGACAAGAACTTTCAATATAACTTTATCTAGAACTCTAACTATTAACTCTTATTTCATTTAGAACTCCTGCTATTAACTTTTGTTTATAGTTAATTATTTATCGCCTGGAATCCTCCTTACTAACTATATATACTTAGTCTGGATAGTAACTCGGTTTGCGTGAATTGTATACAGATTAGTATCTATTACTAGTTAGCTACTATAAAGAATTAGAAGGATATAATAATTGCCTTTAAATAAGCTAATAAGATAGTATTTAGCTACTGCCTAGATAGCTTAGAGTACAAGCCTCTAGAATCTAAGGTCTTTTTATAGATCCTTAGCAACCTTACAAATGAGTCTATAGAGTAGTATTAGAGGGAGAAGGAGGTTAGTAGATTTCTAGTAGTAACGGATCTCTTATAGAGCCTTAACTATATATATATTAGACTACTAGGAAACTACTAGGAATATATAAATAGAATACGTAAGTAAAGTCAAATATACCTTCTAGCTTGTAGTAATATAGCTTCCTTGTTGCGCTAGTTACTACGTTTTTAGCTTTTGTCCTTATAGTCTTCAAAATCCTTGTACCCTTAACCGTATTAGTAACTGACTTTCCTTGTTGCTATACTAGTACTTTTGATTTTACTAGTACCTTTTGCGTAGTTACTAATATAGAATACGGGATCGGATTACTATTTATATCTAATTTATAAATACCCTTACCCCTAGTCGTTTTGCGCTAAGCCAATTTAGCCGAAGGCGGATCTATATTAGCTAAAGACGAAGTATTATCAGCCGGATTCGGATCATTCTAGTTTGCTATACTATATAGTTAGTAATACTAGTAGTCTACTAGTAGTTTGAGAGCTTACTCGCGACGCTATTAATATTAGGCAGAGATAAATCTCGCGGTCTACTAAAAATAGAGGGTCTACTAGTTAATCCGCTATTACTACGAGGTCCGCTACGACTATAAGATAGTAGTTTTTGCTTTTTCTTCACAACCTAGAATACTAAACGCGGGATATAATCTAATTCTAGCTTTCTTCTTATAGCTTCATTTGCCCCTAGGAAATTAGGAAATTGGATAGGTTAAGGTACGGCTCTTATATAAGGATAATTATTATTATATCCTAGGATTCTATTATTAGCTAAGGTTTAGTTTATCCTAACTATAGTATCCTTACTCGGAAGTGCAAGTAGATCATTAATATCTATTTCCAATAGATGATTTTCTACTAGTCTAAGAGCTAGAGACTCTTTATCTATTAGCGATTGAAGATTTTCTACTAATTCTCGCGTAGCTAAAATTTTATCTTTAGTTAAAATACGTTCTACTATTTTAGAAACTATTATTAGTACTTCTAGTACTATAGAACCTGAATTTATTAGTAGCGTTATTGGTAAAATATTAGGTCGATCTATGATTTCTAGATCGCTAGCCAAAGTTTAATATTCTTTAAGAGGATTTGGTTCTCTAGATCTTATCACGTTCGGCTTTCGATATAGCCCTAGTAGACTATATTATATAGTTAGCAATACTAGTAGTTTACTAGTAGTTTAAGAGCTTACTCGCGCTATTATTAAGATAGTTTTTATAATAATTAATTGATTGATTAGCAGTTCTTAAGAAATTTTATAACTAGTATAGGTAATAAAGTAAGGATAGCGTAGGGTAAGTAGGGCGGGTAAGCGAGGCTAGTAGAGAAAGCTCGGGCGTTAGTAGTACTAGCGCGGAAATTTATCCAATATTAGTATGGATTTCGTCTTTTACTTCCTAGACTAATAAACCCTATATAGATTACCTACTTTTTCTACCAATTGTATATATATATTGTTTACCCGCGTAATTTAATCCTATATTCAATCTCGGACTACTAGTAAACTACTAGTATCCCCTACGCACCCTTGTATTCATAATAGCGCTACTAAAACTAGATAAACTAAAGTCGTAAAATCCGTATATAGTTAAAGAGCTAAGTTGTCGTGCAAAGCTTTTAGGCTTTGATTTGACAAAGATAAAGAGTAAGCGTACGTAAAAAGAAGTAGAACGTATAGCGCGTAAAAAAATCATATAATTAAGTAGCTTTAATTTACTCCCGAAAGATATTTAAGAGTCTTAAATTAAAATTACTATTTAGGAAGTTATTACAAAGCGGTAAGTTCCTAGTAATATCCTAGTAGTCGTACAAGCTAATTACGTTTAGAAGAAATAACGGTATATATCTATCCCTACTTACGCGTCTAATAAACAAAATATTTGACTTCGATATACTAGGCGACTTAGACAAGGAAATCCGTATATAATCTAATCCTAAGATGGATAAATTTGAAGTGGAATATAAATCTTTAGATTATAGGTCCCTAGCTAAAAGTTCTAAGTATAATAAGAAGGAGAATCTACGACGCTTTATAGTCGCGTTAATAATTTGCTATACTAACTACTACTAAATGCTCTTTGATAATATAAGGAGAGGCTAATAGAATATTAGTAGATATCTCAACAAAAAGTTAAACGTACGCCTAGTAAATTATAATTGGCTAGATAAAATCTATAAATACTTTAAGGATTAGGGGGTAGAGGTTAGTTCTTCCTTTTATTTCTTACTATTACTTCTCTCTTGACCTACGCAACCCTAGTAGTCTCCTAGTAGTCTCTAATACGTTATATAGGATCTAGACTACCCGGCCGACTAGCTATCCTCAATTTTGCCTCTATAATTCTTTAGTCGACCCGAGTTGGTATAGATACGTAATCGACTTACTACTTCTAAGGTATTTATAATATAGAATACGGAACTACCTAGTCCTACTAGCTAGTAGAAGGTATATCCAGCTACTAAGTAAGAAATAAGAAAAGATTTACCTAACAAATCTCTAGTAAAAGATACCTAGGACCTAATATTTAGGAATAAACATTGCGTATAAGAGAGATTTAGGAGGATCGTCGATTTTAACAATGAAAACTTAATAATAGTACTACTAGATAGGTAGCAAATAGATATAAATAGTAAACTTTTTGATAAGTCGGAGATACTAGATAGAAGCGCTTAGGAATTAATAAAGAGTATTACTATCGATCTACTTAATGTTAAAGAAGAAGACGTAGATAATATAGAGGTTAATAAGAAATATAGAGATAATAGTAATGAAGATAATTTCATTATCGAGAATAAAGATAATAAGGACTTTTCGGATAGAGAAGGCGTTTAAGTTCTGAAGTTCTATCTTAAATTTGTTTCAAAGTTAATATATAAACTAGTTTTATAATATAATTAAGTAAATACCTCTAAATTTAGTAATTATATCAATTATAACTACTAGAGGACTACTAGAGAATTTCTTAAATCCTTAATATTATCCTACTATATTATACGTAGCTATATATTATATATAGGTTGTAAACGGTTTTTATATAAGTTATAAACGGTTTTATTATAGGCCCCAAACCGTAAACTATAGTTTAGGTTCACGTATTAACGGTACGGGTTCGATTCGGGTTATAGCCCTCAAACCTAACTCTAAAACCCAAACTAGACCGACCCAAGACCGACCCGTACGGTTCGAGCCCGCACCGTCAGCGGCCCTAATTATATCTATCTAAGAAATAGTATTTCTCTCTCTTAAAAGCTAGGGTCTTAAGACCCTAGTAGGAGGGGATAGCCTAAAAGCTACTATAAAAAGTATAGTAATATACGTATTATATAAAGAAAGGTATACGGCTTAATTTAGACTTAATTTATATATATAATATTTACGCTCTAAGTCTTTTCACGGTAGCCTATATCTTACTATATAAATTTATATATAGAAGGTAGAAATAAGATAAAAGAAATAGAGTAGGAAAGTAGATAATATAGCCGGCCGTTACTCTATAGTCTAGCACTTAGACTTATAATCTTAGCTATATATTATACTACGTACGTAGAATCTTAGCACCGTACGAGACTATTACTAAGGTCTAAAGTAGTTCTAAGGTTAGACTATAAATAGACTATTACCAATATTATAGTTTCTTATACGTAATACCTTTATAACTCTTGTTTACAAATTTGTATAGTAAGGCTATAAAGATATTATATAGTAGGCGTTTATATATCGGAGCCTATCTAGTACTAGTCTTACTACTATAATATTATATATTACTATAATACTTATACGTATACTAGCTATTAGTCTAGCCCTATAACTAGAGTCTTAAAGCCCTAGTTTTATAGAAGGGGGATACTATTTTTAGGTAGGTATAACTCAAAGGATCCTAGAGATAAAACTTAGGTTTTAGGTATAGAAATAGTACTTACTAAAAAAAACCTAAAACAAATTCTAAAACAAATTCCCTAAAAAATTCTAAAAAATATTCCAAAAAATATTCTAAAAAATATTCTAAAAAATGTTCTCAAAAATATACTAAAAAATATTCTAAAAAACGTTCTAAAAAACGTTCTAGAAAACGTTCTAAAAAAATATTCTAAAAAAATATTCTGAAAAAATATTCTGAAAAAATATTCTGAAAAAATATTGTAAAAAAATATTGTAAAAAAATATTATAAAAAAATATTGTAAAAAAACATTGTAAAAAAATATTGTAAAAAAATATTGTAAAAAAATATTGTAAAAAAATATTGTAAAAAAATATTATAAAAAAATATTATAAAAAAATATTATAAAAAAATATTATAAAAAAATATTATAAAAAAATAGGCGGATACTAAATCTACCCCTAATCCGCTTATTTCTACCCCCAACCTATCTTATTTCTACCCCCGCCTAGAATTTAGGGGGGGATCCCCTATCTTATAGGCGCCTAAGTTACTTCACGATCAATGAGGTTATAGTGGTTGTATTACTCCCTACTATACTCTACTATATACGTTCACGGTCGCATGCTAAATAGGGGGTCTAACCCCCTACTTATTAGTAGGTAACGCTATTTTACTCAATCCTACTATATAGATAGCTTATTTCGGTTCGATACCTTATTTGCGTATAGATTGAGTTAAATATAATACGGTCGTACGCGATTTAGGCGGTCTAACCGCCTAGATTGTAGTAGGGTCCACTAATACCTTGTTTACGAGTAGATTTACTACCATGACATTATTGATCGTGAAGTAACTTAGGCGCCTAAAAATAGGGGATCCCCCCCTAGATTCTAGGCGGGGGTAGAAATAAGACAAGTTGGGGGTAGAATTAAGGACATTGGGGGTAGATTTAGTATCCGCCAAAAAATATTCTAAAAAATAGTATAAAAAAATAGGCTAATACTAAGTTTACCTCTAATATTCTTAATTCTACCCCTAACTTGTCTTATTTCTACCCCTACCTAGAATCTAGGGGGGGATTCCCTATCTCTAGGCGCCTAAGTTGCTTTATAATTAATAATATTATAGTAGTAAATCCACGTATAAAATCTAATACTATAGTAGTAAACCTACTTGTAAATAAGGTATTGGTAGACTCTACTATAATTTAGGCGGTTAGACTACCTAAATCGCGTACGGCTATATTATATTATAGCTATTTAACTCAATCTATACGTAAATAAGGTATCGAACCAAAATAAGCTATCTATATAATAGAATAAAGTAAAATAGTATTACCTACTAATAAGTAGGGGGTTAGACCACCTATTTAGTATATAACCGGGAATATAGAGTGTAGCCTAGCGCTATTATATATAGCCGGCTTTAAGTATAATATATAATATAGCGTTACTACTATAATATTATAAATTATAAAGTAACTTGGGCGTCTAGAAAATAGGGATCCCCCCCTAGATTCTAGGCGGGGGTAGAAATAAAATAGGCTAGGGATAGATATAAGCGGATTAGGGGTAGATTTAGTATCCGCTAAAAAATATTCTAAAAAATGGTCTAAAAGAATGTCTAAGCGGGGGAAACTTTATTTTAGATAGGTATAATTAAAAGAATAATAGGGGTAGAACTAAGGATTTTGATATAGAAATACTATACGCTATTATTTATTTATATCCTTAGAATTCTTTAGATTATATCTACTTAAAATATAGTATCCTCCTTCCTAGAAGTTGGAACTAGAGCTATAGAAGCCCTAATAGAAGAGGCTAGCTTCTATCTAGATAAGTACTAGCTAGCGTTTAAGTCTTATAGTAACATATAATATAATAGTAGTAAGCTACTATAGGTAGGGTAAATATAGTAATATAGCTTTAGATTATTATTAACTTTAACTACTTAGCTACTATATAATAGTAGAGATAGTAGAATCCTAGAATAGGTATATAATATAAAAGATAAGAGAAGGATTGAAGAGGTACTTGAAAGTTTAATAGACTATTTAATAAATCTCTACTAGTAGAATATACTATAGTATTCTCTAGGCCGTAAATCTAATAATAAGGTCCAAGTCTAAGTCTCTTATTCTAAAATATATATCTAGTTCTAAGACTATATCTAATTATATAATACCTACTAACTTAAATCTAAGTTATATTAACTAAGTCCTACCTTTTAGGCTTTTACTCCTAGATCTTTAATAAGCAAGAGGTAAAGATGAAAGTAAAAAGAATCTTTACTCTTATTCTCTTAATATTTCTCCCCGGCTAATAGAATTGTTATCCTCTAATATATTACTTTAGATAAAACTTATTTCTTAGATTAGGTATTGTTTAATTTAATAAAATAGGTTCTTAGTAAAATTAAGACAAGTACTCTAAGTCCTAGTAGTAATTAGTAGCAAAGTAGTATACTCTAAGTAATATAGACGTCTTCTAATTTAGGAACCAAATGGATATAGTAGAATAACTAAGTAAAAGTCTTAAGAATAGTAGCGCGGAGAACTAAGAGGAAAAACTATAGATAGTAGAAGAAAGAAGTAGTAAACTAGAACTAGATAAAAGGAAAGAAGAGATTACTAATCTATTAAGTAGTATAGATTAGCTCTCTAGAAGAGTATTAGTAGGCTATAATATTGAATAAAAGAAGAGGTCCGGTACGTAGCCAATAAAGCAGGGTAGAGAACGTCTAAAAGAGTAGTAAATAAGTATCTAGAATAGTAGAGTAGGAGTATCTTAAATAGCCAAATAAAAGTATGATCCTTAATAGTATTAATCCTTACTATCTAGGAGTTTATAGGTGTAGTTATTATCGTTCAAGAGATAGTATAAGTAGGCTATAATATCTACTAGAGTAGTACGTACGTAGCGCAACCAATAGAGTAAAATAAAGAGTATATAATATCTAAAAGAATCTTTTATCTTTGAGGAGAGACTCGTTCGATTATAACTAGAGGATATTATAAATAGGACGCGGTATAAGCTAAATACTACTATAGAGAAGTATATAGAAGAGTAGAGAATAAAAAACGCCGTACTAATAATAAAGGTACTCTAGAGATATACCGAAATTCAATTAATAAGCTTAAGGTCGAGGTAATTAATTACTAGCCTTAACCTAACCTTAGGCCTAGAAGAAGTATAGAGCTTAAGGATAAGAATAGTAAGAATAGAGATCTCCTCCGTATCTAAGAGTAGAGAATAGGTATACTAGCAAGCGGAGAATAAGTATACCACAGAGTACGTATATAGTAAAACCAATAGAGTAAAATAGAGAGTATATAACCTCTAAATAAACTTTTTACTTTTAAGAGGAGACTCGTCCAATTAAGAGATAAAGATACTCTAGACGTATACCAAGATTTAATAATTAAGCTCAAAGAGAAAGATTCTATTGAAATACTTATTAATTACTAGCTGCAACCTAATATTAGGCCTAGAATAAGTATGGAGCTTAACAGTAAGGATACTTTAAATAGAGATTTTCTCTATATCTAGGGGTAGTTGGGTAGGAGTACTATATATTATTTACTAGTAGACTAGGTATAGGAGATAAATAATAGAATAGAGTAGCGTATACTTATAGAGCTATATTAATTAGTAGCCGTAATCTAGTATACAATAGGATATAATAGAGCGGTTAAGAACCTCCGGGTCGTCTCTATGGAGTTAGATCTATCTAAGCGAGGTATAATAATTCTTATATTCTTTAGATATCTAAGTCTCTTAATAGAGAGGTCAAAGATCCTAGCTATTTATAGTATATAGGTAAAATAGAGCGAGGGTTTGTTCAAACAATAAGCTAAAGGTAGAATCTAGTTCTAATATTAGTAGTCTAGTAACTACTAGCTATTCAAGACGCTGTATAGAAAAGGTCTAAAAAAAGATAGCTAAGGTATTTCGAAATCTAAACCGTAGAACAAAAGAGGTATATATAAGGTATCTAACAAATTTAATACTATAGCTTAGATTAATTATAGCTCCTAAGTAGATAGTATATCGAAAATAGTCGTTGCGAAAATAAGTTAATAGAAGAGTTCAAAAACAAGTAAATAGTAGAGAAAAAATATAAAATTAAACTCTCTCCCAAGCATTTTTTTTATTACCCTATAAGAATATAATTATTAATAAGAAAAAGAGAGAGATAGTATAAAAATCCTCCTTGTTTTGAGCATAGCGTAACTCTTTAAACCGAATAAAATCTATTATTAGGCCGGGCCTAGGAATGAAAACAAGATATAAATATAAAACTTTTCATAAATATTCAAAATAGTAACTTGTAATAAACAAAATTATAAACAACTATAAGACCCAAATCTATCCACTATATAGAAAGAGAAGAATAAGATAAGACTAACACGTATTTCAAATTTATAAAAGAGGTTAGACTAAGTTTATATACTAATCAAAGGTAGAATAGACTATAGTAAAAACTTATAGGTATATTTAGTTAGCTATAGCCTATAAGGTAGAATCGATCCTATAACTAACTCCAAACTTTGATACTTCTTCTAATAAAGAGTAGAGGAATATTTACTTGGCTTAGTCTAGTATTAGAAAGTTAGTCCAATCAAGACTACTTAAAAATACTAAAATTTATACTAGATCAAAAGAAGTAGGCCTCTAGGGAACTATTAAAGTAGGATTTGTCCTTTAATCTCTCTCTCTCTCTCTCTTTAAATAAGTATTAATTTATAATATCTAGAATAGTAGGTCTTAGGTACGGCTACTAGATCAAAGTATAGGGTATATAGGAGAGTAGTAGAAAAATATCTAGAAGAGGATAGTAGAAGTATCTAGAATAGCTAGTTAGGACTATAACGCTAGTAGTACTAATAACTTCTAGTAGATAAGGTATTTCAATATATTATTCTTAAATTTCTAGGTAGAATATTTTGTTAGCGTATACCTCCTTAGGTATATAAATTGTCCATTGTATCTAGGTATATTCTTTTACGTAAATATATTAGAAATTCCTAAACTTTATACTCTACTTTAAAAAGAAATATTTTAATAATAACTTCTACGATTTCTTTTACAAGCTATAAACGTAGAGACTCTCTATACTTGGAAAGCCGGACTCTATATATATTAGGATCCAAGTTATATAACTTTGTTATATTATCTGTGTCCTTATAAGTAGGTTTAGAGATTAAAACGTATTCGTCTTAATTGTCTTGTCTTTTTAGCTATTTAGTATAGTTAGAAACCTACTTCTTTATATTTGATTGAGATAAATACCGGGTACTAGAGATATATATATATATATTTTATCCTAGTAAAGCCTAATATATAACGTACCTACGTAGGACTAGTAATCCTAGGGTAATATTATAATAACGTAGCTTAGCTATAGTATAGTATATTATAATATATATATATATATATAGTACGTAATATACGTTACTAGAGACTTGATCAGGCGTATTCTAATATTATAACTTATAATCCTAGAGCGCTATAGCCTTAGATTATTTAATATTATAGGACGCTACTATATAAATAATACTACGGGATTACGTAACAGCTAGAGCCTGAGCTAAAGAGTATCTAGCGTTTTTGTCTTAAAGTCTATGTATATAGTCGCCTAGCTTAGAGACAAGTAGAGCCTAAAAGAGGGTCATATTAGAATCTAAGTTATCTAACTTTGTTACGTAATCTTCGCCTATATAAGTAGCTAAAGGGGATTAAAATATATTTGTTTCAATTGTCTTGTCTTTCTAGCTATTTAGCGTAGTTGGTAAACTACTTCTTTATAGTATAAAGTATGTCTATAATAGAGATAGCTAGCCAATTTAAGCTCTATAACAAGTTAGTACTAAGGGAGAAGTATATAAGTAGAGGAGAGAGGTAGGTCTAAAAGAAAGAGTAGAATAGTAGTACTAGATAGAATAGAGTAGAGAATAAAGAGAAAAGTATAGGAGAAAGAGTAGACTAGTAGTTCTAGATAGAGTAGAGTACTTACTCAACTCTACTATAATAAGCAATATAATAGATATTACATTTTGTAATACCTTAGATATTATACTATAGAACCTCTCGAAGTTACTTAAGAAACGAAGCCGTTGGTATAGTACTACTACTAGAAGTTATATCTACCTTAACAGTAGTATTAGAGACGATAGTAGTAGACTTGGAGAGTTTTAGCGTACTCTAAACTATTAGCTAATCCCTCGTTAGGTAAGTATACTAGAACACTCTAAATTATCTACTAGGATAAGAAAGGTAGATCTACTAGGTATATAATCAAACTATATAGTACTAAATATAGGTACCTAGCCTCTACTTAACAATAGTATGACAATATAACTAGTTACTAACTATAAAGACGTTTTCTAGTTACAATCCAACCTAGTCAAAGGATACCATAATATAAGATTATAGTATACCCCTACTATTTCAAATTAATACTCTTAACCTAGAACTATTTGATTTCTTTACTAAAGATAGAATTGCTGGCATAGTAGGATAGAACTACTAGTATAGTAGAACAAGAGGAGATAAGAGGAATAGAGTTATAGAGAGTTATTAGAGATACATAAACTAGAATAGAATCTAGTATACTAGGAATAAGGGAAAGACTAGCTAATAAGGGGTAGGAGTAGAGTAGGGGTATATAAGTTGAGTAGAGTAGAAGAGTTAAGTAGTCCGGGCTACTATAAAGAGCAAAAAGGAGTAGGTCTAGATATTTAAAAGGCTTGTCTTAAGATAGACTTATTAAATAGAATAAGGGAAGTTAAAAGCATTCCGATTACTATATAGAACTAAAAAAGAGAGTTGAAAGCGTTTAGATAGTCGTACTAAAAGAGTCCTACAATATAAAATAAAAAGAGCTAGGAATTTTAGAGTAGCTATAAAGAACTAGAAAGAGAGAGTCTCAAGATTCTAAAAGATTAAAATAAGGTAGACTTTATAAGATAGAACAAGAGAGTTAAAGATTTCTAGATAGTTATAATAAATAGAAGTAAGAGAGTCTAGACCGTTTAGATTATTATAATAAAATAGAACTTGCATCAATCGGACAAGAGAGTTAGAATCTTTTTAATAATTATTACGAGAAAGAATTTATAAACCTAACGGGATTAACCTTATAAACCTAAATAGAAAAATCTAACCTTTCTTAAGAAGGTTGTTTTCTTTTTAGGTATACTATAATCTATTTACTATAATTTATTTTTATATCTAGGCCAGGCTTAGGAATAGAAACAAAAAGTTTATTAGTTACTAGGACTTGAATTATAGATTTATAGAATAAAGAAGTAGAATAAGGAGACTAAGAGGGCTAAGGAACATTTATATTAATATAGAAACAAGAAGATAGGACGTAGTTTGTTCTACTTACTTTAGTAGATTTAAGAAAATTATTATAGATCTACTACCTGACCAAGGTTAATTCTAGCGTACTTTTTTTGACTAAAACTACTACTAGATAGATAGACTCTATGATAGTATAAAAGATATTATTCCTTAGTATTTTTATTACCTTAAATTATTCAAGAAGCTCTAAAGTTTTGACCTAAGGATAAGGTATAACTAAAGGTTTCTTCTTAGCCTTAGACTTGTTCTATTAAATAATAGTCCTGTTAATAATATATCCAAGAGTAACGTTTCTTCCTTTATTAATAATAAGCTAAGCTATATTCTAGTAACTAGTAATACTTTATTTGGACTTGTAGATAATCTTAGTAACGTTACCATATAATAAACAAACGTAAGGGTTAATATTAAAAGACTATTTAGCCTCCTTACGTTTATTTCCCGGTAGTCTACTAAGGAAGATTCTACTTGCGGATAAAATAGTTAATTTACTTGACTTAATAATAGTACAGTAATAAATCTTGTATTCTCTAATAAAACCTTAAGTATCTAAGTTCTTGTTTAAGCTCTAGATAGCAACTTCTTGTATATAAGTAGTAGTTTCTTTTTATTAACGATTATTATTAGTAATATACTCTTTACAAAGAGATTTACTAAAGGTCTCGTAGTTCTTTTTCTAATATCTATTAAGAGCCTTCATGTTGCATCAAAGACTAGATTTAATATTATATATTAAAGCTATAATATTATAGTTTCTATTCGTAACATTATATTCCTTAAAGATATCTTCTAAGCAAATAAGAAAGTCTATAAGATTTTTGCTACTAAAGTATTCTTCTAGTACAAGTGAATAGTTTTTGAAATTGAATAGCCTAGATTTCTAACTATTATTATTAGACTTGAAATAGTCTTTTACGGATCTAATAAGGCGTGTAATATCTCTAAAGATAATATAAATAGACCTAGGACTTATAGTAGAATCTAAAGGCTTAGTAATACTAGAGCCGTAAGAGTGAAAAGATAACAAAGATCTATACTATAATATAGACGTAGTAAGGCTCGGTTGATCGTTTATTTTATTAGTAACTCGGTCGTTAGTTAGTTAGTACTATAAATATTCACGTATAGATTCTAAAGATAAGAATATTACTAAGAGAAGTTCAATAATAATCTCTATAAGTAAAAGTAGAAAATAGTAAGGTTTGTATTCTAGCCCTAGTTCTAAATAATCTATATAGGAAGTGCGTCTCTATATTAGATAATAGGATAGGTAGTTCCAGGGTTTACTTTATAAAAAAAGAGCTCTCTTAAGTTTCTTATACTTTTATATTTTGTATTAGTATCTATTACTAGGCCGGGCCAAGGAATAGACTCGAGTAGCAAATAGTCTAGTAAATATTATATAATGCTCTAGTTATCTAGTTAATTTATTTAGTTTTGATTCAATTGTATAATTAATACCCTAATTCTTAGTTAAGTTTTATTCGGTTATTAAGCGTATAGGTTCGATTCTTAGTAGTCTAGTTATATATTCTTATAGATTGTAATTGTATAAATTAAGTTCGAGTTCAAAATAGTCGTATTCGTACTCGTATTTATAGAGTCTATTAGATAAATAAATAGCCCCAAAAGCAATATAAATGTTTGAAAGATACAAGCTAGGTACTTATACTATAATAGCTACTAGGAGACGTCTTAATTGTAAAGAAATAACTCTAGTACAACCTTTATTTATAGGTAAGATAAATGTAGTAATATAGCCTTGGATTATTATTAACTTTAGCCGCTTAGCTACTATATAGTAGTATAGATAGGAGAACCTTGGAATAGATATATAATATAAAAGATAAGATAAGGATAAAAGAGAGGCTTAAAAGTTTAATAGAGTATTCAATAAACCTCTAATAGAAAAATACCCTATAGTATTCCTTAGGCCGTGAATTTGATTATTAAGTCTAAGCCTAAAAGCCTCTCGTTCTAAAATGTATATCTAGTACCAAGGTCTTTTTCAATCAGGTAATACTTGCTAAGACCAATCTACGCTATATTAATTAAGTTCTACCTTTTACTACTAGATCTTTAATAAGTAAGAGATAAAGATAAAACTAAAAGTCTCTATACTATTACTCCCTCAATACTATAGTATTATAGCTAGATCTATATATAATTATAGCATTTGTAGACCTCTCTATAATCTAGAGAGTATGACCCCCTAAATTATCTATAATTATAAGACTATATATTATATAAAGTAGATTAGCTACTATATAACTTAGGTTAGACTCGAGTTATATATATAATATTTACGCTCTAAGTCTTTCTATAGTATTCTACGCCTTACTATATAAATTTATACAAAGGGGTTATAAATATAATAAAAGAGATTAAAGTAGGAAAGTAGAAATTGTAGATAGCTATTACTATATAGTCTAGTACTTAGACTTACATTCTTAGCTATAGATTATAGTATGTACGCGTAATCCTAGTATAGTATAGGACTATTTCTAAGGTCTAAAGTAGTTAGACTATAGATAGACTTTTATCTAAGTCTTAAATTTCTATATAGAATATCTTTATACCTCTTGTATACGAATTTGTATAGTAAGGCTAAAAAATAATATCTAGTAGACATTTAGATATACTAGTCTATCTACGCCTATACTAGTTATACTACTATAATATTATATATTACTATAATACTTATATGTATAACTAGTACTTTAAGATCCTTAATTATAGGAAGAGGAATAGTATTTTTAGACGGGTATAATCTAAAGGATTAAAGGGTATCAATAGTTAATCTAGGTAGATATATAGTATACTCTAGCAATTATTCTAATCTCTTTCCTAGAAAGTAGATGATTACTAAATCTATCTCTAATATTATAATTTCTACCTCTAACTTCGTTTATTTCTAGTCTTGCCTAGAATCTAGAAGGCTTTTCTCTATTACCTAGGCGCTTAAATTGTTTACTAAGTTATAAGATTATAGTAGTAGTTAAAAATAGCTTAATCTTTATATAATATACTCTTAGTAAGTCCTACTACCTTCTATAATTGAGGTAGTTAGACCGCCGAGATTATATTCAACTAGAGCCTATAATATAAAATATATTATATAAGGAAAGAATGCTTAGTAGAGTAAGAAACTATTAAGGGCAGTCTAGGGGGTAAAAGTATCTATAATATATCTTTTAATATAAAATCTAGTATGAATACTATAATATTACTAAATATAGAATAACTTAAGCGCCTAGGTAATAGAGAATAGGCCCCTGGATTCCAGGCGGAGGTAGAAATAAAAAAAGTTAGAGGTAGAAATTACAATATTAAGAGTAGATTTAGTATCTAATTTTCTTTTTAAAAAAAGCTAATAAAATGAATAGATACTATATCTACCTCCAATATCTATATTTCTATATTATATTAGCCTGTAGATCGAGATTAAACTTGTTTTATATACTAGAATATCTATACTAACTATCTATAAAAAAATCAAAAATCTCTACTACTCTAGATCTATATTAATCCCACGTAGTATTTTATACTATATAGCTAAATTTATTATAAAAGTGTACTTTGTAACTCGCTTTCTACTCTCTATTCTAGTATAGTATATCTATATAAAAATATCTACCTTATCCATAATTGTATTATCTTTAATCTTATCTACTTTTATAATTATTCTTCTCCTTACTTCTCGTATACGTATCTAAATACTTACGCTCTTAACTTATTCTCCTAGTCTTATTTTAGAGATCTATTTTTATAACTCCCCTCCTACTCTTCTATCTATACTCTCTCCTTATAATACAATGTTTCTATTAGTTGTAAATCGGGCCTCTTGAATCTCTTCTACTACTATAATTATTCTCCTTTCTACTTTCATAATATATATATTAAAACTTACGCTCTTGTTACTTATTCTCTAAATTCTATAATATAAGTTTGCCTCTCTAATCTACCTCCCGCCCTCTCTACTAGCGTATCCCCCTTATAATATAATATTTCCTTTATATTTACATCGTATTATCTTCAATATTCTCTACTCCCGTAATTTTACTCTTACCCAAATTTTTAATATATATACTAATACTTATAGTCTCCTTATTTATTCTCTAAACCTTTTATAAAAGTCTATCCCTCTAAACCATTCTCTACGCTCTCTATAAGCGAATCCTTCTAATACTATAATATTTCTTTTATTAATAAATTGTATCTTGAGCAATCCTATCTACCTCTACAATTATTCTCCCCTCCCCTCCTCTAATACACGTATTAATACTTACTATTCTCTAACTTGTCCTCTTAATCTCGTTATAGAAGTTTATCTTTATAACCTACCTCTCGTTCTCTACTTGTATATGGTCTTTATAACATAATCTTTCTATTATATATATATATATTGTTTTCTCTTTGATTTCTTCTACCCCTATAATTATTCCTCTCTCCATTTCCTCTATACATATATACTATGGGTAGGATGAATATATTAATATAGCTTTGAAATATTAGTAACTTTACTCCTCTAGCTACTTTATAATAGTAAAGATAGTAGAGTCTTAGAATGAGTATATAATATAATAGATAAGATAGAGAGTAAAGAGAGACTTGGAAATTTATTAGATTATTCAAAAATCCCTCTAATAGTAAAATATACTAAAGTATTCCTTAGACGGTAGACTACTCGTTGAAGTCTAAGTCTAAGTACTTTGTTCTAAAATAGATATTTAATACTAAGTTCTATTCAAGTTATAAAATATTTATAGAGTATACTTAAAGTACTATTAACTAAGTCCTACCTCCTATTACTATAGCTATAATAAGTAAGGAGTAAGAATAAAAAATAAAAAAGTCTCTAAACTATTATCTCTATAATATCTCTCCCTAGTCTATCAATACGTCGTCTTTTAACGTATGAGTATAGATATAATCCTATAATTCTATAGTAGTAACTAGACAACTAGTTCCTAAATATATATATATAAAGATTATAACCTTATAGTCCCGATTAGTAGCAATAGTAGTCGAGACCTTAGAGTAACCGTATTTAGAAGTTATCTTTGGCATAGGATAACCCTATATATATAAGGATCAAGGTAGTAGATAAAGCTAAGTTATATAATATATAAAGTAGAAGGATAGATTAGGCTAGCTATATAGTCTCGTAGTCCGCGTACTATCTACTTATCTCTACTTAATCTATATATTCTATAAGGCTTAAGTTATAACCTTTCTAAAGACGCTAGCCCCTAATATTACCCTCTAATTCCTATATTAGCCTTAGGATCAAAGGCGCCGGCGTCTAATTACTACGCGCGCTATTCTAGGGTAAGAAAAATAGGTAATAGAAAAATAAGAGGCCTCTACTAAGGTATCTTATAGCTTTAGACGCTTCCTAATTAGAGACCATTCTAAATTATACGGGTCGCCCCCGTAGCTACGTTATCTTGTCCTAATTATTACTAGTTATTCTTACTTCTTTGGTGGTTAGCTAATAAGAGTAGTTGCTAGCTAATTAGAGGCCTCTATTAAATAGAAATAGAATTTGGTAATAATAGTATTAAATTCGTTTGAAAACTATAGTAACCCGGTAATAGTAGTAAGGACTACTCAAGCCCGTCTCTCCTACTACCCTTGCGTGTTTTTTTTTCGATAATAATAAAAATAATAATAAGTTAGTCTATCTAACTAGGCTCTTCTTTTATTATCTATCTAAAACTAACTAGTTGTAGCTCGCTCTTACTATAGTTCCTCGCGCTACTAAAGCCGCTAAGGCCTCTGCCGCCTCTATCAATCTAACGGGAACTATAAGATAGTCGTTTACCCCCGGTCTCTAGACGCTAATACTTGGTCGTAGACTCCCCGCGCCGTCTACTACCTTGGCTGCGCCGCTGTTAGTAGAGACTACTAGAGCCGGCCCCTCCGGGCCGCGTAAGTAGTTCGCTTTGTTTAAGGCGGTCTCCGGCTAATATTATTAGGATACCGTTAGAAAGTACCCGCGCGTGACTACTATCTAAGCCTACTATACCTATTTAAAGGTATAGTATAATATTATATATATTGTCTAGAGCTCTATAAGAACTAATCCGCTAACTATTCTTTCTAGGCTAGAGCTTGTATGTTTAGCCTATACTATCTAGACTCGTACTATTAATACCCTTAAGTATATAACTTCTCCGTCCCTCGGCTGATTTAACCCGCTAACCATTTATAGCGCCCTAATCTATAAAAACCTCGTCTCTACTATTAAGGCCTAGCGGGCCTCAAAGTCTCTAGACGCTTGGTCCCTTATTACCGCGTAAGATTTTCTATTACTATAAGCTCAAGTACCTACTAACTTATTGAGATAGCCCGGTCTCCGTCTCTCTTACTACGTTCTATAAGAGGGCGTTAATAAACTTTTTACTAGCCGCCGCGTCTGCCCTAGTTACCCTCTTCTAAGAGCCGCGGCCCTTCAATCTAGAGACCTAGGGGAGAAGATAGGAGTTTTTTTATTATTATTAAAATAGGTCAGAGACTAGTAGCTACTACTTAGGGCCTGGAATAACCCCTCTAGGCAGTAGAAATAGGTATAAGATAGAAGTTTTTTCCTTTTTATAATAATATTGCGTAGGCCTAAGGCTGGTTACTAATATCCGGAGTCCCTAAAGACCCCTCTAGGGAGTAGAAATAAGAAGGAGATAGAGAGAGATTGTTTTTATAATACTATTACGTAGGCTAGAGGCTGATTATTTTCGCTTAGATATTAAGCTATACTTGTTAGATAGAGAATAAACTAAAAAAAAGAATTATATACTATAGAAAGTTGAAAGTAGTCTATAAAAAAAAAGGAAAGAAAAAGCTTTATCCTATAAGATTACTCTTAGAATAGCTAGTAACTAGCCTCTCTAGGTCGGATAGCGTCCTACTTGGTACCTAGGCTATTATTAGAACAAGGGCTACTATAGACCTACTTAAAGACGTCTATAGTCTCTACGTCCTCTATTTCCTCAAGGGCTTCCCAAGTAGGCGTATAGAAACTATACTATTTAATTAGGACCTAGTGTCTCCTAGACTTTGTATTAGTATAGAGGATTTTCTTAACAGACTATTTGTTATAGATTTTATATAGTACGGGGGCTAGCTACAAATCGTTAATAACCTACCTAGATAGAAGATCCTCCTATAAAACTTACTGTAAGAGACCTAGGTAAAAAATAGAATAGATACCCTTGGAGATTCCTTCTAACCGGATAGAGAGTAGACTAATTACCTTAGCAACTATATACTAGACCTAGTAGGCGTCTAGCTTCTTCTTTAGCCTCTTACTACTATAGTTTCAAAGGCTAAGCTAGACCTTATAACCTACTATATATTTAGAGGCGGCCTACCTAGTTCTATTAGTAGTCTCCTCCTACTACTATTAAGGGGATATCTATCTAGGGACTTTTATTTTCATCTTTGTCTCTTGCTTATTAAAGGTCTGGCAACAAGAGGCGGGACTTAGTTAAGAATTGGATTTAGTAGGTATTATATAATTAGAAAGATCTTGGTACTAGATATATATTTTAGATTAGAGGACTTAGACTTGCAACCTTAATAAGTTATCTACTAAGTAGTAGAGTACTAATAGTATATTTTACTACTAGGAAGTTTATTAAATAGTCTAATAAACTTCTTAGTCCCTCTTAAAACTCTATCTTATTATTTTATATACTTATCCTAAGATCTTACTACTTTTAGTATTATATAAGTAGCTAAGCGGCTAAGGTTAATAGTGATCCAAAGCTAGATTACTATACTTAACCTGCCTACATTTAGAGGTCGTACTAGGGTAATTTCTCTACATTTAAGAGGTTTTCTAGTAGCTACTATAGTATAGGTATCTAGCGCACCCTTTTTGAATACTTATATTTCGCTTTTAGGACCATATATTTAACTATTAGACTCTTTCTTAAATACAAACAATAGGACTAATATAATGAAAACGAATACGAATTAACTACTATAACTTGGATATAACTTAACTAAACTAGACCTGATTCAAAGACTCCTAACTTAACTACCTTGACTTGACCAAGCCTCGACTTAAATATTACGACTAGAGTAATATATAACTTGAACGCGAATAATATAGAAATACGACTTAACTACTAAAGTTCGAACTACTATACTAAACAGCTAAACAAGACTTGATTAAGAACTAAGATACTAATTACCTATTAGTCTAAATAAATAATAGATTAATTAAACTACCCAAATAGATAATATTCTATAATATTTACTAGGCTACTTCCTGCCCGGGCCTATTTCTAGGCCCGACCTAGTAATAGAGCTGAATAAAAATTGCGAAAGCAAAAGAAGATTTAGAAAGTACTTTTATAAGGAAGTATAGACTATAAGAAACCGATATTAGATTACTATATCTACTATTTCTTCCTCTTAATTATCGAAATTATTACTAAACATCTCCTAGTAGTATTACTATTTTTACGATTGGTGTATAAAACTTTATAGAAATAACTAATAGAAAAACAAAATAACAAAATTTCTCCTACTTTGCCTACGGTTGAGTAACTCTTTACCTTTTGCTTCTATTAGTCCTAATCTTATCTCTCTTAATCCTAAACCTACTAAGCTTCTTAGTCCTACTATACTCTTAAGTCCTAATCTTTTCTCTCCTAATCTAAAACTTACTAAGCTTCCCAATCCTATTGTACTCTTAAGGTCCGACTATATTACTTCTAAAGATATTAAGAACCTTATTACGAATATATAAGACTGATCTATATATAATACGTCTAAGTACTTCTACCTTAAAAACTATACCCTTGTATTAAACGATTAATTTGATAGTAAATATATTACAGACTTTCTTAGTTGCCTCTAATATACGTTTGAATTGTATAGGGTCAATAATAGAGTATATTATAACCATAATTTAACCTTTGATATTAAGTCTTGTTGTTTAAATAATATAAAGGCCCTCTAAGGTTATTAGGATAGGGACTATAATACTTTCCGTGAGATACTTTGCAAGGAATATTGTACTACAAATAAATACTAATAGAAAGAAACCGCGGCCTAGTTAAAGAAATTTACTATTTATAGTTCAATTAGAAATCAAGATACTTTAGGCTTTATATAGAAATTCAAGGCTTACTAC
Organism: Venturia aucupariae; assembly: GCA_003693225.1. Taxonomy (NCBI): domain Eukaryota; kingdom Fungi; phylum Ascomycota; class Dothideomycetes; order Venturiales; family Venturiaceae; genus Venturia; species Venturia aucupariae. The sequence continues at coordinate 7,914 of QWZN01000169.1, read as the reverse complement.
CCCGCTATTATTAAGTCTTGTAACTTGCCTAGTCTAGCTATAGGTAGAACCTTTCTTAGTGGCCTTCTAGAAAGTTTGCGTAATTGGATTAACTTATCCCTTAATATAGACTCCTAGGTTCGATTATCTTATAGTCATATTATTAAGATTATTAGTAAGGTAGAGCGTATAATTATTATCTATAAGAATTTAGTCTCTTTCTTAATTAATATTAATAAAGAAGCTGCCTTAGATAGAATCGTCGAGAAAACTATAGTATATTGAATCGACTCTATAGATTAGAAGAACAATATATCCATACTATATCTTCGAGTTAGAGCTATAAAAATTCTTAACTATCTTGAAGTATAGAAAACACTAAAGAATATTATACTCTATACTATTGCAAAATATACGGATCCGGTAATAACCATAGTTAAGAAAGACGCCAAAGAACTTACCTTACTTAATAAATAGATTAATACTAACTTTTGTAAATCTATATAACTAAGAGAAAATAACTACGTCCTAAACCTTTACTCTTAAGTTAGTAAAAATAATATCTAATCTCTTTAGTATACTCCTATACCCGGTTTAAACTAAACGAATAGTAGATAGAGTAGGTTCTATTCCTAGGCTCGGCCTGGATATAGGGGTAATCGAGACGCCTATAAAAAGTTAAGATTATAGTAGCTAAGTTAAAGCTTAACTAGAAGTAAGAAGACTATATTCTTAAAGAGTACTAAAGTCTTCTACTCTAGCTTATAAGTATTATTCTACTATAACTATTCGGATATTTGTTTCTCTTCTTTTTTGGTATTATAGTTCTATCTTGGCGTAACTACTCGAACAGTTCTAACTCTCTATTCGATTTATTACTATAACTTTGGAAAACTTTAACTCCTTTTATTTAAATTTTATAACTCTGTCTCTCTATAACCTCTTGGAATTCGAGAGTCTCTCTCTAGTCTTTTATAGCAACCTAGATACCTTTGGCTTTTGTGTTCTTTTATATAGAACTACCCTCCTTTTATAACTATTAGAATATTTTCGTCTCTTTGTTTTTGATCCCTTATAATAATAGAAACTCTTAGCTTATTTTATTCTATTCTATAAGCCTATCTTAAGACTACTATTCAAGAACCCTATAATTTCTTTACTCTTATCCTTAATAATAGCCCGAGTCTTTTAGCTCTTTTATTCTATTCTATTACTCTACCTTAATTATAGTAATTTGTAGGCCCTTAATAGTCTTGTCTCGACCCGCTACGGATATTTAGAGAGCTATAGCCATCCTATTATCCTTAGTTTATAGCAACGACTTGTTAATCTCTTTCTTATTTAGGACAAGATTAATTATAACTAATTCTACTAATCGACTCTTCTTAGACTACCTACCTATAAGTTTCTTATTGAAGACCTCCTCTTTTGGTATTACTAACCTCCTATTACTTGAACTTAAGCTCTAAGAACTTATATTACGCTATGGATTTGTAATAAGGTTATCTCTAAACTTAGGATTTACTTAAATAATACCTAATAGGTCTACTCTTCTTACCCTAGTATACAATTTAGGGTTTTCTAGTATACTTATATAAGAAGTAAGCGACTAACGGTTAAGAATCTATCAAGACCTTCTAAGTCTATTACTATTACTACTAATACCGTAGTTAAAGTAAAGACTACTTCAAAGCGTAGTTACTTAAAGATTACTATATTATATAGTAGAATTGCTCTCTATTAGTATAGTACTACTACTTAGGAACTCTATTCTATTCTTTCTCTTGGATTTGCCTCGCTCTTTCTAGTTTACTATTCTACTCTTTCTCTTAGATTCGTGCTCCTTCTCGTCCTAGGACTACTACCCTACTCTTTTCTAGTTCTATCTTACTACTCTACTTAGACGCTCCTACTTCGGTACTAACTTATTATAGAACTCGAATTGGCTAGCCATCCTTTGTAATATAACGGAGGAGAGCCTAATACTAGTATAAAGTAAGAAAAAACTTAATAACCTTATACTTGAATAGTAACTCAAGGACCTATTTTTCCTAGTCTGGTATAATATTTATAATTTATTAATAGTCTTTCTTATAATAAGCTCTTTGTACTATACTAAACCTATTAATTATTCCTATAGTTCTTATTAGAAGTAGTATAGAGGTCTAGAGCTAGTTATATAGTCTATCCTAGGTTAGATTTATATTTAATTTAATATATCTCTAGTTTCTACAATAGTCTATCCTACTTTTAATTATTATACTAACTCGTTCTAGTTTCTCTTATTAGTTGTAAATGCTTATTAATATTACCTTACTCTTCTTCTTCTACCTAATTCAATCTTTAAACTTTTATATCTTATAGGTCTAGAATATATCTAGGTACTATATAACCTAGTCTAAAAGAATGAAAGAATTAATAGATCTAGTTTATAACTATCTATAGCTCTATCTATTCCGAATTTTGTTAGAATTTCTTTATTTTTATACTATTTTTTTCATTCCTAGGCCTAGCCTAGAAATAGGCTCAATCTAGTTTTTTTTTGGGGGAGAATATATTATTTATTATTACGGGACAATAAAAGTTTTAGCTATAGAGAAAGTCAAAGTTTATAGTTTTTACTTTACTATCTACTAGTTTCTAGACACTTCTATCAACTTAATTATAACAAATACTTTCAATATACTATCTACTAGGAGGCTATAATTAACTCAAACTAGGGTATTATATTCCCTAAGAACCTTCTATATACCTCTTCTATTCTAGAATTTAGATTTTTAAATATTCTATCTATTAGTCTTAGGATCTTTCTTATATAATATTTCAAATAGCTTGTAGTTATTAGACTACTAATACTAGGATTAGATCCTACCTTTAGTTTATTATTTGAACGAACCCTTAGCTCGTCTTGTCTACCTACTTTAATTAGCTAAAACCTTTAGTTTCTATATTAGGAGAATAAACTATCTAAAGCTTATAAAGATTATTCTACCTTACTTAGATAGATCCGACTCTATAGAGACTACTCGGCCGTCTTTAACTAATTTATTAGACCCTATACTATTCTATTCTATACTATATTACGGCTACTAGGCTATTTGCCTCTCCCAATAGAGATATACTACTCTATTCTGTTAGTAACGCTTCTAGTATATACTAATATAACTACTCTCTTACTTTTGCCCGGCTTGATCCTTCTAGCTAACAAACAAGTATAGGGCTTAAGAGTAAAAATACTAAGGAAGGGGACTTTCTCCGTATTCTCTACTCTCTAGTATATTTATTCTCTATTCCTTCCTCCGGTCTTAAGCTATCTTAACGCAAAGAACGTAGGATTGTATTAGTATAGGTTATTCTTATCCTTATATACTACGTATACTATATATATTAATTTGCTTTTCCTAATAGAAATATACTACTCTATTCTAGTAGCGCTTCTAGCCTAAATCTATATAACTCCTCCCTTACTTTCGTTCGACTTTGGCTTTCTAACTAGCAAACAAGTTTAGAGCTTAAGAGTAAGGATAGTAAGAAAGAATACTTTCTCTATATTCTCTACTTTCTAGCATAGCCGTTCTATACTCTCTAGTATATATATTCTCCTCTCTCTGGTATACTTATTCTCTACTCTCTAGTACAGTAGTACTATACTCTCTAGGTACAGGTTATAGAAGAGGTTCTAGAATATATTATAGACTAGATCAATATATATCTTGAACCAAATAATAGCTTTATTACTTCGAGTATTATAATATTCTATTATTATTCCGTTTTGGTTAGGGAATTTCATTTATCTAAACTAATATATTGGGAGACGACGTATTGATAAGCTAGAGAGGGATATCGAGCGGATACCTATCTAGGGACTTTTATTTTTATCTTTGTCTCTTACTTGTCAAAGATTAGGCAATAAGAGATAGGAATTAGTTAAGGATTAGATTTAGTAGGTATTACGTAATTAGGAAAGGTCTTGGTACTAGATATATATTTTAGATTGGAGGACTTAGACAAACAACCTTAATAAGTTATCTACTAAGTAGTAGAATACTAATAGTATATTTTACTACTAGGATTTGATTTGATTTAATAGTTATTAATATCCGACAAATAAAGACCCAAGGCTAGTATTCTAGAGACCTCCTAGAGAGTACGAGGACGTACTAAGCTATATATACGGTTTCTATATATATAGAAGATAGTTTCAAAGAAATAATTATATAGCGTAGTACTATAGTAGGGTCGATTGGGCCCGTCCCCGCTATTTAAGACTTAGATTGCTAGAAAATAAAGTAAGGTTCGCGCGGAACTTCTAAGTAGATACCGACTATACCGGCTAGTATAGAACTAAAAGTTTGTAAGGGTTTAATACGGCCAAGGTCGCCTCGAGGTTGTAGGTATATAGCCTAATAGAAAAGGGAACTTAAACTAATTGAACTACTAACGCCTAACAAAAGAAAAGGGAACGTAAACTATAAGAGAGTATATAGGTACACAAACTACTAGATCTAGCTAGTAGTAAATAAAGGACCTAGGGCGTTATTGGGCGTCTCTCCTACTACCCTAAAGCTTAGAGGCCGTAACTTTAATCTAACGCGGTCCGTTCTAAAGATAATTACCTTATAGAATCTCCTAGGACGTCTAACGTATACCTCGATACTATAAGAGAGGGACAGGCGTAATAGGTAGTTATAGAAAGAGCGTCGGTTCCTATAGCGACTATCTAACGCGTCTATCCTCGATGCCAAAGCTAAGGGGACTAAGGGGAGTATACTAGAGTAGGAGGCGAGACTATATTCTTAGGTAGGACGCCGGATAACTGTCTAGATAACTACGTTATATATACGAACACAATATATATAGGGAGTATGTATTATATTGCCGAGTCTATAGAAGTATATAGCTATTATATAGTCAAAGACCTATATATAGCTACTAACCTCAAACTGCTAGCTGGTATACTAGCTAGTAGTATTTAGTATATACAACTGTAGCAACTCTAGTTGCTAAATGAATTAATCAACTATTATACTTTATAGATAAGAAATACCTTGGTTTACTTCCTCCTTTTACAAGTCAATTGACTTATATTACTAAGATCTATATACAGTTGAACTAATAATAACGATTTCGGGTATCTTAAAGATATAGGGAGTTATACTATTAGATATTATAGTATAGTATTTTCTTATTATACGCCTAGCCGCGGCTAGAAGAATAAAGAGGATATTACCTAGTATAGATTACTAAATAGAACCTGGTAGTCTATAGTAGGGAGGCGAAGCTATAAGAGTCCGCTAGGAGCGCGCGTAGGAAGGTAGTAGCTTTCTCTATTAATATTAGTAGTAGCTAGAGACGTGTATTATACGGCTAGTAAAAGAAGGTCTTATATAACTTATAGTAGAGAGTAATATACTTGGGGGTCTTGAGGCGGCTATAGATATACTAGGTTTAAGTATCCTAGTATCCAAACTTTGTATAGTACTACCCGAAGTCGCCGTGGGTCGACTTGAGAGTAAGATTGTTGGTTCTACTCTATAGGAATAGGGTAGGTTATAGTATACTACTATGGGTACAGTACTAGCTTGGCTAGTAGTAATAAAATATAAACTAGTAAAAAACAATGATATAAAGAGACTAGGACAAGAGTCTATAGAATAATAAACTGCTAGTAGTTTACTTAGTTCTAGTAGTAGTTCCATATCTCTCCAATTGACTAGCAATTGGAGGTGTATAAATATATATAGTTTATATCTAACCCCTAAGCCTAGATGATGGTTTTCTACTATTATTAATAGCTGTTGTTGCATCACTATGTTTTACTATATATTATGATATAGACAGGTAGATAGTCTAGACTATCTACTTATCTATTAAGATAGTACTACTTACCTTATTATTCCAATACTTCCTTCTATAACTATAGCCTTACTAAGGTCTGTACTAGAGTATTGAGATAGTACTACTTATTTATTAATACCTTTGTACAAATACTAGTAGTTTTTGTTTTTATAAAGTAGGACTATTATCTCTTCTTTTCTATTCCTCCTTATTCCTTTACTATCTTCCTTATATCCTTATATTCTTATATTGTTACAATGTTTATAGTTAGATTCCTACCTTACTACCTAAAGCTTGTTTGGGTTATCTCTCTCCTATTAGCTAGGTCATGTATTCTTGTTTTTCTCCCTACTTGATAATTGGTTGTATCTTAGTTAATGATTGCTTATTAAGTTATTATACTTTTTATTTCCTAGTTATTAATTAGTCCTTAATTATGTAATTACTAAGTATAGCCCTATTATACTATAATAGTACAAGTTGGTAATACTAGTATTAGGGATTTAAGGAACTGCTTTTTTAGAAGTTCTTTCTCTTTCTTATTCCCTTAACATCTAGCTTTCCTAGGTAAGTTACTCCTATAGTTGAATCTATTTTTAACTTTTTATAGTTCTATAGTTTTTCTTCTTACTAACCTATAAACTAGATTCTTTTCTTATATAACTTATATAACCATTTTATATAATCTTGTAACTTGTAGTGTCCTTATTGATTATATATAATCTATTAGGAGGAACTAAGGAAGAAGGTATATTATTCTAACCTCCTACTTAACCTAGTCCTACTAGTACCAAGGTATTCTTTCTAATAGTTCTTCTTTTCTTCTATTACTAACAGTTTCTAGGCACTAACTAGGGATATTATTAATTGGCCTAAAGATAGGTAACTTAGATATACTAGAGCCTTTACTATCCTAGATTATATCTATAATAATTGTAAGGTTACTATCAAGACTATAGTCCTATCCTTTATATTAAAGGCACATGCAAATATTAGGAGTTATAAGTGAGTATATACTATAGTAAGGATATACAATCCAATGAAGAAGTATATAGAGAATATTAGTAGCCTATACCTTACTCTCTTATAGTTGCATAGAGCTAGAAGCTTGATTAATAGGTTGCCCTTAGAGTACCTTTCTTGTCTAGCTTAATAACAAGTAGAGCTTTGGGAGAAACAAGCCTGTTAGTATCTTTAAGTTTATATATAGTTGGAAGGGTTAGCCTTATAAGGATCAAAAGAGCTAGGGTTATATAGAAGAGAATTTCCTACTAGCTCCTCCTAGTCCTAAGGATTCCTATACTTCCTATAATAAGAAGAACCTTGCCTTTATAATCTATTAGCTCTCAAACTCTCTTACTTATAAGATTTAGATTGGAGAGTATGAATCCTAGGTCTATAAGTAGTATATTAGTAAAGGAGGTTCTTTTATCTATAGGTACTACTACTATAATACTTATCTGACTTAGTTTAGTTACCGCTATATAAGTATCTTTAATAGATTCAGAAAGTATATTAGTTATATACTTATTAGTAAGTTATTATCTATACTTTTCTCTCCCTCTTCTTATAAAAGCTAATTCTCTCCTATAGATATTAACATAGAGGAAGATTGCTATAAGTATAGTAATTAGAATAGTCTCTTACTATATAATAAGGGAAAGGTTGCTATTAGGGAGGATATTACTTTGAAGATCCTAAGGTACTTTCTTAATAGTAGTTAGGAGGTAGATAAGTAGTAGTCTAGTACTTTAGTTCTATTAATATTATTTGCCTATTTATAGGCTATAGAGTTGATAGTTATCTTTTATATAGGTTTAGTATCTGGTTTTTCTATATATTTAGTATCTAGTTTTTCTGTATCTAGTTTGACAGTAAGGTGTTCCTAGCTAGGAATTTCCCTTATGGGGTAGAATAACTATAGTAGCTATAACAAGGTTTAGTATTAGGCTAAAATCAAATAAACAGTTCCTGTATATTTCTATATAAGTTAGCTATATAATACCAAATGAGTAGTAGTATTAGTATAGTATTTCCTTTCCTACTCTTTCTTAGGTGTTAGTCTTTTCACCTATCCTTAGACTCTAATTATAATTG
>QWZN01000168.1:0-67158 GCA_003693225.1 Venturia aucupariae | reverse complement strand
TAGAGATTTAAGTTTACTCTAAAAGATAACTTGATATTTAATACTAAAATAGTAATAGATATTATATATATCTAAGGTAAAGACCTGATCCTATATATTATAGACGTAGTAACGGCTTTCTAGTTAGCTCGATTCCTTAGTTTAATAATATCTAAGGCAATTTAGGATACAATAAGAGTTTACTAGATAGATATTTACCTTAGACTACTAGATATTATCCAAGTCAATATAGGCGTCAAGTTCACTTTCTACAAATTTTAATAATTAGTAAACTTACTTAATATCTAAGTTGAGGAAGTACCTATTAAAGTATATTAATTAATAGGTAAGGTAGAGAGATACTACTATATTCTTTACTATATATTTTCCATTTTCTAGTAAGAACTTCCTCTAGAACCCGACTATATCCTCCTCTAGCTTACTATTAAGGCTATTAATAATATAGCTAGACTAGATAGACTTATACTGCTATTACTAGTCTTTAGTACTTATTCTAAGATCTTAGGTTCTTTCCTCTAAGCTAAAGTATACTGCAAAGAGCCTCTATAGTAGAAAAAGTAATAGAAGACCTAAGAAACTATTAAGCAAAGTAGTAAGTAGTATCTATACTCTTCTAATATAACGGCCCCGTACTAATTAGCCCTCAAACTATACTAATTAGATCGAAAGTACTTATATATAGAGAATATTAAGGCTGGATAGGACCTTATACCTTTAAGAAGATAGTCTAATATAACTATATAGTTAGAATAAACGATAAGGACGTCGTTTTACGTTCTACCTACGTTAAACCTTTTTAAGAATAGCTAGTAAGTAAGGTTGCTAGTTCTAGAAATATAGATAATCGGATTTCGAAGGTAAAAATACTCCGGGAAACAACAACTTAAATTTAGCTCTCAAAGAAAATTCTATTATATAAATATAGTAATCCGACTATTAGAACTTAGTAAAGCTAGCTACTAGCTAAGAAATAATAATTAGTACGTAAGGAAAAGTTATTATTCATAGCCTAAGGACTAGATTATAACGTATAAGACTTAATAATCACAAATCCTTTCCCTCCGTACTAGTATATTCTATATCTATCTTCCTATTAACAAAGGAAAAGTCGGAATAAGAACTATATATAGAGCTACGCAAGTAAATAAAGTTACTAGTAATAAATATACCCTAGATTAACTCTACTAAAAAGGAAATTAAAGAACTCCTTAATAGTTTTATTATAAAAATAATCCTAAAACCGTAAATAAACTAGCGTATCTATAGCTTAAGGATAGTCTATAAAATCAAAGGTAAGGGTATAGATATACCTTTCGAAAAATCCCGCCTTATTATATAGGGTTTTAACGATATAGATAAGGAATTTATTCTCTATTAATCGCCTATAATTCAACAAGCAAGTTAACAACTAATCCTTGCAATTATAGTAGCTCTACTTACCCTAGCTTTTTTACTAAATATAACGTATGAATAGTAGCTATTACTAGTTTTTACCTTAAACTTAAGAGATATTTCCTAGGTATATATTTAGTTAAAAACACTACTAAATAGGATTATCTACGTTTACGTTCTAAAAGAACTAGTATACTAGTATCCTTCTAGAATAATTATAGAAATGATCCTACTGCTATACGGGATTTCTAAGGCTAGATTGTACTAGTATAATACTTACCTTAAGTACTATAAGGAATAACTAAAAATAGTTACTTTGGTCTATAATCTATACCTTCCTATAATAATAAATAACGATAATCTCGGTACTATTAGTATATAAATAGACGATACGTTAATCCTATACTTAGAGAAATTTAAATTACTTAAAGATTTAGAAAGATCTAAGGCCCAATTTCTCGCAAAACCTCTTAAGACTCTTATATATAATAATAACCTTATTTTTAATAGCTACGTACTATTACTCCACGGAGTAGACCTAGTTGCCGTATAGAAAAACCAAGGAGAGAAGCTTTCCTAGATTAATTTGAAGGATCTAAACTTTAGGGACCTCTATATTTATTAGCGTACTAGAGGTACCTATATTTTATTAATCTACTAGCCTAAAGTAGCTTTTGATCTATCTATTATAATATAATAATAGGATCCGTAAATCAACGATGTGAAAGTACAAAATAAAAGACTTTTATAGTAGAAGGAGAACTTTTAGAGAGGTTTAACTTTTATTCTACTTAACCTTACCTCCTATAAACTATACATATCTATAGGTAGTTCGTTTGCGAATAATAAGGACCTCCCTAGCTAGATAGGTTTACTAGTTATACTTAGAAACAAGATTTAGAAAGATAGACTTTTATTTATCTATAAAGGTAAAATTATTTATTAGTCTTCAACTAAGGCAAAATATTTTACTAGATCTATTCTTGTATTACAAATCTTAGTAATATCTAATAGCGTAGATAAAGAGTTTATTCTAGTAGCAACTATCTCCTAGAGAGTTAAGGAGTTAGGTTTTCCCCCTATACCTATTATTATATATATAGATTTATATTCTCTATATAAATACCTAGTAAAGCTAGGATCAATAAAGAAGAAGCGACTAATAATTAATATTATAGAACTTTATAAGTCCTATAAGAATAGAGATATTATAGAAGTAAGGTAGATTAATAGTTAAGATAACCCGGCTAATTTACTTACTAAAAAGATACTAAACTCTAGCCTAACTACTTTACTAGATAATAACAAACTAGATATCTGTATTAAAGGCTAGATTTAACGGCTAAATCAAGTTGCTAAACTCAGAACGTAGGATATAGTATTATAATACTATATACCTATCTAGAAATATTAATACCAAGATATACTAGAAACCAAAAGCTAGTATAGTTATACTACTATTTCTATATATATAATATAGGTAATACAACTTAGAGAATAATTCTAGGGATTTCCTAACTTTATTATATTTATAAGCTAACTATAGGTATTTTTATAAGTATTTCATATAAAATATTACTAAGAAATAACAAAAGTAGATACTATTACTATTTAGAGTACCTAAATATCTCTATAGTATATTAGAAAATTAGTTATAATTAAAAATACTAAGCAAATTGCCTTGCTAACTCTAAAACCAAGAGAATCTAAGAAACAAACTCCCTAGATATAAAGAGTAAAGATAATAAACTAAGATTATCTAGCAAGTATTTACTAGTATAACTAGTACTAGTTAAGCTCCTAGTACTATTAGAAGTTATTAGGCGGACTCTAGTTACTAGGGTATATAAGCCCTTTATAACTCTATACTTAAATCTATAATTTATATATACTATTCTAATAATATCAAACTACCCTAATACTATATACTCCTATTACTACTATATATATAGCAAATGGCCGCTAAAGACCCTTTATATAAGTATTATAGGTAGCTCGCTTTACTATATAGCTAGTAGATATCTAACCTATAATTGCACCTAACTAATACTAATAGTAGCGACATTGATTTGTACCAAAACCAACATTTACTCCCTCTTTTCCCTACTAAGTATTAGTAGAATTACTATACTAATCTACCTTATAACGCGGCTAGTTTGGACTACTCTCTCCAAAATCGGCCTAGACCAATTCCTAATAGTGAAATAGAACTAAATTTTAAGTTCTATTATTTTTAACTATAGTCTAGATAAATATATATAGCTCTCTTATATTAGCTAAGTTCTTAGGCTAGCCCTACTATAGATATATTATATTATTGTAGCGGTTCGTAGAGTAGATCTTAAGGATTTCCCGCTTGTTAAGAAAGATTATCTAACCTATAGTATCTCTAGGGCGTATTCTAGTAGTAGGAGGGATAGGAATTCTTAACGGCTAGGATCCTAGCTAGGTAGTACTATAGTAAGTTAGCTTGCTATAGTTATATTTAAGCAAAAGTAAATACTTACTACAAGGAAAATAGAGTTAGTATATTCTAAGTAGAATCTATACTACTAGAATTATATATATTTCTAGGAGTAAATAGAAGCAAGCTACTATTAGGACCTATTTTACGACTAGAAAGTCGAGAGGAAGGAGTAGGAGTTATAGGAGCCGGACTAGCTAGAGTTACTAATACTATTAGAGACGATTCCTTATTAGATTCACGAATAGTTTTCCTTATACGCTTAGATTACGCCCGCTAGTATTTATTAGGTAAGATAGGTATTCTAAATAAAATTAGCTATAGTAATAGTATTTGCGAGTAAGAAACTTACCTAGAAAGAAGATAGCTAAGGAAGAAAGTAGATATATAGATAGAGAATAGAGAAAAGTCTAAAACGTCCTAGAAAAGAAAGTTAAAGTTGAGTATTAAGTAGAGAAAAAAAGTAGAGAAAGATACCTATATATATATACCTAATTAACCTTAATCTTGGTATAGATATAGCGGCTTTATTTGCTTTAATTTGCTTTAGAATTTGCTTGATCGGGATAATATTCAGTAAATTCATACCCTTACTAATCTATAATATAGAAATCATACTATTATAGACGCCTAATTAACTAATAATAACGAAGTAAACTTAGTAGCTACTATTACTATATTCCAACGTCTATTAAATAAGCTAGGTATATACGTATTTTCGTATCTTAGTTACGCCTTTCTCGGAAAAATATAGCTACTCTAGAGGTATCAATCTACTATTCCGAAATTAGTAACCCGGGCTAGTAACTATGTTCAATCTAGATTGATTAATCCAAAAGTCTTCTAGTATAAGAGAGACTTACTATATAGTAATAATATTTTTCTAGGTTTAGTTTTTATAGTATATTTTCTATATAGCTTTAGCCTATATATACTCGTTATCCTTTCCTTTATTATAAAAAGAAGAGTTACTAGTATCTAGATAACTACGTTGTATATATATTATAATATATAGAGACAATATATATTATATTACCGAATCTATAGAAGTATATAATTATTATATAGTTAAAGACCTATATATAACTACCTACCTCAAATATACTAGCTAGTAGTACTTAGTATATATAACTATAGCAACTTTAGTCGCTAAATAAATCAACTAACTATTATACTTTATAGATAAGAAATACCTTGGTTTACCTTTCCTCTTTATAAGTCAATTGACTTATATTACTAAGATCTATATATAGTTAAACTAATATTCTCTTCTAATCTATTCTCTTCTATACTCTTTGTAATCTCTAAGTTATCAATTTCTCTATTCCTAGATCTAACCTTCTACTTTTCTATATTTTTATTATTCTCTATCTCTTTCTTACTATCTACTCTATTTAGTAGTCTATTACTCTTAGTTATCTAATACGTAACCTTGTCTTAAATTTTATATCCTAGAGACGCTATAAAGACTAGTAAGAAATCTACTATAAACTAGGTATTTTATACCCGTCTAGATTCTTTTTATCAACTCTTTAATAACGTCTCTAAATAAAGCTATTCTAAAAAAGTTAAATCCTACTATTTTAAGCTTCTCTCTACTTTATTATAATAACTATCTAATAGAGATATATCTTAATAAAATACTACGCTTCCTTTATTACCTAGTAAAGGAATAATATATATTCCTAGTATTAAATCCCCTCTCTATTAGCTATTATCTAGGTTTATACTTTTCTAGATTGATAATTATACAAATATTGCCTCCAATTCTTACTAATTTTTTTAGGCGAATCTAGCGCCTTGATTTTAGTAAGTATAGTATAATATTATAATAGTTAGGTAACTAATTATAGTCGTAGTAGAATACTTCTACTAGAGATTACTATTAGATCTACTAGGTATATTAGTTCTACCTCGTATTAAGTAAAGCGTAAAAAAGTAAACTCTAGACGCGTCTACTATATACTAAATACCTTCGCGCTACTATACGCTAGATTATATTTCTATAGACTACAAAGATAATTCCAATTATAGCTAGAATAAGCGTAATAGTATCTTTAATAGAAACTTAATAGAGGAATATAGTAAAAGAAGTAAACGCCTAGAGGTTGAAAGGTTCTAGGCGCTATAATCTTAATAGTGATTAGAATAGTCTAGGACTCTAAGGTATTACGTCTTATACGACCTTTAAAAGGCTTTTATACTAGGTAATACTCCTCTTAAAGGCGGTAGCAATATATCTACTTTCTAGATTTATAATAGTAGAGTTAGTATAAAAATAATAGCTTATATATCTAAAGCTTTTCTAGTTGTATATATTACCTATATATACGGGCCGCAATTACCTCGACCGCAAATACGAATTTAGTAATCTAGGTAGACCGGGTTTTAGTATTAACTTACGGATATAAAAGTAATTCTAGACGTAAATTAATAAACCTACCTTCTATAAACGAATAATATATATAATATTACTAAGTTCTAACAAGGTTCGGCTATTAAGAAAAATAGTAGAGTAAGAATAGAGTAAAACCTTTAATTCGAAACCTTATCTTCTAGTAGACTCTTGCTCTAAAGTCTCCTACCTAGCTACCTTTCTAATACTTTGGTATATAATAATCCAATTTCTAAGTACTAGGATTCTTACTCTAGTCCTAGTATATAAGGCCTTTATAATAGCCTACTATTTTATAACTAGTATAAACCAAACTATAGTATACTAGACTAGTTAGTTTGTATTATAATATATATAACTTTATCTATTTATCTTCTTTTACCTAGTAGGCTCCTTCTTTAAAGATACTTATTATATTAGAAATTTACTCTAGTAAATTATATAAGTCAAGATATAATATATCTATATTATTATTATTATTATCTTTAGTAGAAAGAAGGACTAAGGTAGTTATAAGAGTTATAAAGAGAAAAACAATTTGGATCTTTATAATAAAGTAGAAGGCTTTGAAAAGAAAATACTAATATTAGAATTACTATATAAAAAACTAAGACTAGATATAAAGGCTCTACTATATACTTTATTACTAGGATATACCGCGCTATCGTTTAATATACTTAGTATTATATACTTACTTAGTCTATTATATTAAGCTTAAGGCTATGTCTCAATTCTAACGCTAATTTCGAATTTGAGCTATATAGAGATTATAGATAGTCTACTTTATATATATAACTTAATTCTAATAACTTGGATTTGGTATTTCTATATATTTAACTCTACGATTATTAGTAGTTTATATATAGACCTTATTACTAGCTTACTATTATTATTAGCTCGTTTAATAGCCTGAAAGAGATTAAATAATATACTATATATTAAATTCTAGTAATATCTATCTAGAGGTCTATTTAGATAAGTTTTAGTAGTAATCTCAATATTTTATAAAGTCTATATAGTTAATCTAACTATATATCTATAGTATAGTAGTAAATATACTAAAGTCTAGACGTATAATTAGCTAATATAAAATAATCCTTTTTTTCTTACTAAGATATAACTCTAAAGAAAAGTTAAAGTAGTACTAACCTAAATATTATATAACTAGATTATCGCCTTAGTAAGTCCTAAATTATATACTAAGATACCTTATTACTATAGCTTCAAAAATAGCGCGCTTATAAGATCTACTACTAGTAAAATCGCCGTCAAAGTAGTTAAGACGCGGCCTAAGCTTATATTATTATAGGCGAGTACTATTTCTATACCTAAGTTATCTAATCCTACCCCCGCAATTCTTTAGATTATACCCGCCTAAAAAATGGTACCCCCCTCTCTTAAAACTAGGGCCTTAAGGGCCCTAGTAGAAGGAAGTAAGTTAATATAGACTCGAGTTAGACTCGAGTTATATATATAATATTCTACGCTCTAAGTCTTTTTATAGTATCCAACGCCTTACTATACAAATTTATATATAGAAGGTGGAAATATAATAAAAAAGATTAAAGAGAGAAGATTAGAAATATAGGTAGCCGTAGCTATATATTCTAGCGCTTAGACTCGTAATTATAGTTATAGATTATAGTATATATACGCAATTTTAGTATAGTATAGGACTATTACTAAGGTCTAAAGTAGTTAGACTATAGAAAGACTATCGCCTATACTTTAGTATCTTATATATAATATCTTTATACCTCTTATATACAAATTTGTATAGTAAGGCTATAAAGATATTATATAGTAGGTATTTATATAGAATTAGTCTATCTAGTACCTATCTTACTACTATAATTTTATATATTACTATAATACTAATATATATATACTAGCTAGTAGACTAGCTACTATAACTAGGGCCTTAAGGCCCTAAATTATAGAGAGAGAGATACTATTTTTTAGGCGGGTATAATCTAAAGAATTACGGGGGTAGTTATAGACAACTTAGGTATAGAAATAGTACTTATCTTATTATATCTCTTATCTAGTAATTAGAAAGTAACCCGGTTAAAGGTTTAGATACTTTTTATAGAACTAACTAGAGAGGCTACTAGTAGTATAGCTACTAGTAGCCTCTCTTAGCCTTTCTTTACTTGCTTAAATTAAGTCTATTTTATTTAAAATAAACCTAATCTTAGTATTATTAACAAAGCTATATTCTTTATTTATAATAAGATAATAAGGTCTACTTAGTACCCTATCTACTTAATACTCTATCTAGAGGCTATCTCTAGAAAAGCTAGTCTAGCTCTAGGAAGGCTACCTCTAGAGAGGCTACTTCTCTAATACTAAGTTTATCTACTAACGACGAGGCCTACTATCTAGATAATAAAGTAGAAGAATTTATACTTATATAGATTATACTTAGAAAATAATAACTCAAGCTTTGTTAATAACGCTAAGATTAGGCAAACTTTAAGCGAAATTGGCTTAATTTAAGAAAGGCCGAGGGAGGCTACCGGTAGCATAGCCACCGGTGGCCTTCATAGTCACTCCCGTTTTGCAAGCTTTTTAGTACCCGCGATATTGCTAGCATATTGCTACAAAGCCCTACACAGTAAGCGAAATTAGAGGCAAGAGAGGTGGTGGAGGGGAAGGGGAAGTGGGCAAAGACCGAGAATTACAACTCACGGGTACGTTCCAGAACAAGTCATAAATCAGCTGCTCTTTTCGCCGGTGTTGTTGTTGACGAAGTAGAGTTCTACGATAGGCTAGCTGGGACTGATCCCACGCTAGCAGCAAAAGCAAAAGAAACAGCAAAAGCAAAACGTCAATAGCGGGCTCCAAAGGCCTTCTACAGTCCTTCTATTCGTCCCTACAGCGGAAGGCTTTACTGCGGCCAAGAGGAATCACGGCACGGCGGGAAAGGCTTAAGATAGCCGCATCCCTCATCGCCAATCACTGTTGATCACAAACCGACTCCATGTACCCGTCTTCGACCTTGTGTGCCCACCAGCAAGCCATGCAAGCCATGCGTGCCAAATACCCAAGCCCACGATAAGCAGCTGTCCATCGTGCATACATCATTGTGGTGTTTGAAGAGATGGCTACGGGTCCTTAAGGTCTGCATTCCCGCCTTACTCGCGACTGGGTGAGACTTTTTTCGTAATTATATCTGACAATGGTAGATTTACCGACCAAGGATGTGGAGCGCGACGAATCTTTGAGCAAAAACGAGCATGACGTTGGATCTGGACTGGTTGGGATTATCAATGCATCTGGTGAGAGCGTCTGAGCATTGCTCGAGGACAGGGCTAACAATGTTTGGAGGACACAAGCAAGAAGTCGACCGGAATTTCGGCTTTTGGTCCATTTGCGCTTTAAGTGTCTGCGCCGATAATGCCTGGGCTGCTGGCGGCGGATCTATGGTGGTTGCGTTCTACAATGGAGGTGCACCTGGCATCATCTACGAATTGTGAGGCGCAATTCATCGTTCAACCGGTTCGGATACTGACTTTGCAAACAGCATCGCAGCCTGTGCTTTCTACTGCTGCATTGGAGCTGCTCTTGCTGAACTCTCATCGGCCATCCCATCGTCTTCGTCAGGTAAGCCGCGTTGCGAACAACTGCTCAAATCACGTCTAATTTGTCTTCAGTCTATCATTGGGCTTCTGTGACTGCGGGTCCGAAGTACGGGCGGATCGCCAGCTTCTACGCTGGGTGGTGAGTCGGAGAACAAACCTCCTCACAGCTTCATACTCTGACATCTTTTTGTAAGGTGGAATGTGCTCGCCTGGATCTTTGGAACGGCCTCGGTCTCGCTCTTCGGCGCAAATGCCATTATCGCCTGCTGGTCCGTCCAACATCCGGAGTACGTCCCAGCAAGATGGCACATATTCATTGCCTACCTCTTTGTGACATGGTTGGCTTGTGGGACAGTTATGCTTGGTCACTCCATTCTCCCGAAGATCCTCAACTTCGGCGCCTTCCTTTGTATATCTGTTTGGTTTGTTACAGTCATTGTTTTGGCCATTATGCCTTCGAAGACTGGCAAAGGTTACGCTTCGAACTCGTTTGTATGGAAGGATTGGAATAACGCGACTGGATATTCGAGTTCAGGCTTTGTGTTTTTGGCTGGCATGCTCAATGGAGCTTTCGCGATTGGCACACCAGACGGTTGCACCCATCGTACGTACCTATCTCTCTACGTTCATGCAGCTTTCTCATGGCTAACATCCGCAACAGTAGCAGAAGAAATCCCAGATCCGAAACGAAACATTCCAAAAGGTATTCTCGCTCAGCTCGTCATTGGCATCGTCACAACCTTCACCTTTTACCTCGCCGTCCTTTACGCAATCACAGACTTTGATGCCGTCCTTAACTCTAGCATCGTCGCCCTTCCTCTCGCTGAGGCGTTCCACCAAGGCACTAATTCTGTCGCTGGCGCCACCGGTCTGCTTGCTATCTTCGTCCTGGATATAATGTTTACGATTCCTGGAGGTTTCGTGACATGTGGCAGAATGTTATGGACAATTGCAAGGGATGATGCGACTCCGCTCGCGGGATGGCTTGGAAAAATTGACCAGAGGTTCAGGAATCCATTCAATGCGACGCTCGTTTGTGGGGTATGCACGACGACTCTCGGATGTATCTTTGTTGGCAGCCAGACGGCATTTTCCGCCTTCGTGGGTGTTTTTACAATACTCACGACCATGTCCTACCTCGCGGCCATCATGCCTCATGTCATGACTGCGAGAAAGTATGTAGAACCAAGCCGTGGGCCATTCTGGATGCCAGGGATGATTGGTTACCCCATTGCCAGCCTTGCTTGCGCATACATCGTCGTCTTCAACATCATTTACATGTTCCCATACTCGCTACCGACCGACGCGACGCTTATGAACTACTCCTCGTTGATGGCTGGAGGACTGACGATCTTTATTTCGCTATGGTATCTATGGAAGAGAGATCATGGGTATATAGGACCCCAGGTTGCGCTAAAAGCAAACAACGAGATTGTCACGGCCAACCTAAATTAGGCTTTCCGGCGATACGCTTACTTTGTTATACCTATGTAAAGCTTATATCGACTTGATAATATACTAGGTACATCCTTCAAAAGTTCAATCTTATCTATTATTTGCTATCACCATTTTCTTGTCGGTCTTCGGGTGGTTGTCGTTCTATGCATGATGACTGGGATACGGAGGGTTCCAGATCGCCAGAGACAACAGAGGGTGGCGAGCCAAGATTTTCCAAGTCGAGACATCCGAACTCAAGACCTTAATCGGGTAATTTAGTTTGGTAGCCATGTTTCCCTTCGTGATTTTGTCTGGATCTCCCGGTTGTGGAGAGTGACTTCCAAGCTCAAATCGGGTTCACACGAAAAGGGGCTTTGCGCTCAAGTATTCTATCAAGCTACTAGCATAGCGTTTGTCACATCCGATAGGCAACAAGGATAACGTACTATGGATATAGTAAAGGCGAGAAAACTACTGATCGAGTGGCCTGGGAAAGATAGTATGAACTAGAGCTTTTGTTAGCAAGATCTTAAGCGCGATGATGATATGTAGGGAAGCAAAATGCTGTAATAAATCTCCCGCGAGATCTGGGGGATAAGAGCTTCAAAAGTCGCTAATCCCTTCAAACAAAACCTAGAGCGATCGAGCTACCGCATATCCTTGTCAAAATCCAGCCAAAACTTCGACAGTCCAGACCGAAAATACTCTTTCAAAAGTCCTCCTCACCACAGAACTGTGGTTTGACCTCCTACACCCACCTACCAGAAACGACCGCGGGCCTCGTATAATCCAAACTCGGCACTCTTAGCCTCGATGGTTGTTCACGACCGGGCGGCAAAAGGCGGTTAGCTGCCCACCACGCCGTTCATCACATTGGATCCTTGTACGTCAAGAATTATGGACTGAGTGAGGAGCAAGTGAACAGTCAATTCAACTTCGCTAAACACCTTTTCAAACTCCCAGTCGAGGGAAATGCGAAGCATGAGCTTAAGTACGCCGAAGCTGATTATAATGGTTGGAGAAGAGCTGGACGGGGAAGACCGAGAATGGAATCTGATGCGATTGAGACTTCAATACTCCTAAGTTTACGAAGGATTTTGAGGACAAGTATACCTATCCCGAGTTACTGATGGCGCGTTGGGACGAAATAGAGATGATTTCAGAAGCGTTGCACACCAATGTCGTTCTCCCTTTATTGAGTTTATTCATAATTGTTGAGTTCCTGGTCCGGCAACGTAGGTATGAGAAGAGTAAAGACCATTTTAGGTACATGGTCTACCGCAAGAGGACCAGGGAAGAACATGCAAAGAGTGAGTTTGGAAGAACTCGTGGACATGCTGATTTGGGGACCGTAACACTAATCTTTCGCCAACCAGTCGCTGGCCTGCAGATTTTGCGCGAAGATGGCAAATGGACTTACGTTTCTGCACAGCCAGGAACCATCACAATGATCTCGCGGACACCGTTTCGCACATTACAGATGGATGGTTGAAGAGTTCAGTCCATCGCGTTGTTGCGCACCCAGAGAATCAGTACGCGTATGACAGAATGGGTTGTTGTATTTTTGCTAGGCCACGTAATGACACGCTACTGGATCCATCATCCATTCGCCGGTCCTGAGAGCTGCTGGTCTGGCGTCACTGTTAGATAAGCCGGTTGCCATGGAGCAGTGGTTTAAGGCGAAGTAGACGTTGGAATTGAATTCGGAAGTCGCAGCGAAGAGGTACGAGGAAATGAACGATGGGACTGCTGAATTGATCGCTGGGTTCAAATATGTTTGATTAGGAGCGACATGTGATAGAAGGATTAGTCAGGGGCGCACCTAGGTAGGCAAGGCCCGGGGACACAACTTCATGTTATCACGCCGCTAACGATTTGATAAGAGCAAACCACAAAGATATGGTTTTTGTCGTCTCTTGTGTGTTGAGTAGGGAATATACTACTTGTAATGCTGATAACGCCACCCTGCCGAACCAAGATTGCATAACTTCATTCAACGCCATTAACAATAATCAGCCGTACGTTCTGTTCTCACTCTGCCCGAATGTTTACTTCTTCCTCCCTTGCATACCGAGAATCTGGACCATGCGAATGAAAATGTTGATAAAGTCCAACTCGAGGGAAATGGATTCATTGACCGCATCACGCTTGACCAGGCCGCGCTCTGCCAAACGCGCGTGTTGCAGAATCTTCTGGATGTCGTATAGTGTAAAGCCTCCGAAGACGGCGAGACCTCCGTAAAGCCACAAGTTCTCGGTTACCGCCAACGTGCGGGTGGCCGTGACTGGTAGAACAAGAGGGGCGAGACCGGAAAGAGCGACGATGGCGACACCGGCAAGCAGAGGAGCACCAAGGTACAGATATTTCTCTTGCTTAGCAGTGGCCCCAACGAATGCGATGGATCCCATCATGCCAGCAGTATATAAACCTGCGCGAGCGAGGAGAGCGGGTTGGACGAACATGAGAGGGCTGAGGAGCATGGCTTGTGTGACGTTGAAGGCGGTCCAAAAGGCGTACTTCTGAACATAGCTGGTCGTCGTTAGTCGTCAGTCCATCCATGATGGCATTCTCAACTTACTTCTCTGGGTCAGTGGCACGGGTAGCAATCATTGTTCCAATAGAGCCAGCAAGACCGACACCGAGGACGAGCCATGGGTTTGCAGCCATCAATCTGTAACTCCATCCATTCATGTGTAGAGTTCTTGCCGCAATAGCGATTGTGCCGAGTCCAAGTCCAGTATGTAGAAACGTATCATTGAGATACTTTCTCTCGAAGGGAGGCATGCCTCCGTCCTCCCTTGTTTCCCGGTTGAATATAACATTGATCGCAATCAGAGTTCCACCAAAGATGCCAGCGCCGTACAATAGCCGGCTTCTCAGGTCGCCGGTGTTTACGCCTAACGATGGACCTGCAGGGGGTGTGTAATTTCGCCTGAAGGTCGCCTGGAACACATTTCTTGACTTGGTGAGAAGTGCTGGCTGTGCTTTAGGTATTGGGTGGTGAAAGAAGGTGTTTTGCTTTAGTGGCGAGGAGTGGAAGCTGCGGCATGAGGATTGCACCGGTTTGGTGAATTGGCGAACCGCAGGCGTGAGGGGTCTTCTGAGCATGAAAGCCATGGTGGAATAGTTTTGAGGTGGAGAGTAGTGGAGTTGAACAGGAAGTCGTCGTGAGAACGAAGCGATGACATCGGTGATCGATCGTCACGGTGAAGGATCTTTGGTCAGCAGCTGAAACCCCGTGACTTTTGCGAATGTTCTGGCATTTTCTATCAAACCTTTACTATTCTCAGCATGTACTTCAAACCTCTTCACCAATAATATGCTCAGATATCACATGTTCTTTCGGACGAGTTTACGCAACATGCTATATTTACATTAATATAACAAATGAAAAAGATTACTATGTACAGAAGCATATTTCGTAAATCCAATGCCCTCCCACACCGAAAAAATGGACAAACAAAACGACCAAATGCCCCCTGCTTATTCCTTGAAAGCCGCCACAGAAATAACTTGATAGATATCGGGCGGCCTCCTCAGACTAGCAGGTGTTCCCACAATACTGCTCCTCCTACTTCTCTGCGCCCGTCCTCTCTCCATTTCCCCAAATGAGCTCCCCCGACTCCTCCGCATCGGAGAGCGTGCAATTTCGGCAACAGGAGCGCCGCCCTCTTCTTTGCCAATGGTCCAGTGCGTATTCGCAGTGTGCGACGAGGACCCGCGACGATGATCCGATATTTCTGAACGCATTGTTCGGCGGCCAGCTCTGAGGACAGGGTAATATGCTAGACAGCAGAGGAGGATAAGGCCAAGTGATGCAGCCACCCCGATCCCAATCGTCGTTGCTTTGGAGAGAGGTGTTGCGCCCGGTTTTGTTGCCGAGTCTGTTGCAGTTGCAGGTGTGTCTGTTGCACTTACAATTGCTGCTGTAGATGAGTTCGAGGTGGAACAGAAGTTATAGTAGAATGCTCTTATGGTGGAGCGGTCGGACTGCGAACGACACTCAGTGCTGCAAAGTGTGTCGTAGTTTTGGAGCGAGATGTAGGCGGGTGATTTGCAGAAACATTGTTGATAGGTTATTTGATTTGTGTGTGCGCTGGCGTTTCCATCCAAGCATTGGACTTGGGCTTGTTTAAGGATCAGACATTGCGGTGCACAACTTGGGAGGCCTGCGGTTATTGTAGGAGCCACAGTTTGATTCGTCGTCGATGTCGACTGGATCTGAGGATCCAAACTCTGCGAAGCTGATGGCCGTGTGGAAGAAGTTGTAAAGAGGGAAGAAGACACAAAAGAACTTGGAGACTGAGCAGAAACCAAAACTCCCCCCTCCAACATCAAAGTCCAAACCACGACAAGTCTCGCCACACAGAAGGCTCTCATGGTGCCAGCTCAATTGGTCTTGCCACGATTGTGGATCGGTAATGGGGCAAACGAAATCATCCGCAGAGAAAAGAGAAAAGTGAAATGAGAAAAGTGAAAGATAGAAGCCCGGGAAGAATCCACGAAGGAAAATCCTCACTTGGAACGCTCATCGACCGAATCCCCTCTCTTTAAGATGTCTTACGCCCAAGCAAGCCCATCTCAAAAAAGAAACATCAGCACGCGAACCCATGCCTTGTGCGGTCGAGGCACATGAAAAGCCCAAGGTGCACAGCTGAGGAGGTAACAATGCAAGTCATGCCTCCCCTGCTTAGTGCAGCCTTGTCGCGTCCCGGCTCCACTCAGCAAAGGAGGAATAACGTGGAGGAGCGGACCTTAGCGAAGTGTGAATTGATGCGCTCTGAAAACCGGGTGAAAGGCAGATCTGAGGCTTGGAACCTTGGTGTCAATCTTTTGTCGTTGGAGAGAATTTCCAATGTCTTTGCGATATTATGTTGATTGAAAGTCGTGAGATATGCATGTCTCGGCTTATTCGTTTGCACATTGCGCTGTTGGGCGCTGTCGTTGTCGCTGTGACACAGTTGCGCTTGTAGTTAGCTACAGAGTACAGGTGTCTTTGTTGCACGCATCGGATAGCAACATCGACCTCTCGTACTGCGGAAATGAGACTGGGCATCTGGCTCATGAGGCAAGGAAACCACTGCAGGAAATTGACGAATGAGAGCATGGGGCCCGAAGATACAACAGCGCGAAGGCCATGTATATGCAAGGAGAGAGACGCTCTCGGGCCTTTATCGTGGCCTTGCCATCTCGTCAAGCGTCTTGGACAGGCTTGCATTGTTGCTATGTTCGAGCCAATTCCGATTCAATAGTGTGTCGTTATTTGAAGTTCCTGGTTCAACCTACCACAATTGACCATCGACCGCTCAAGTCCCCGTCTCGCGGTGAAGGCCGGGATACAGAACAGTATCTTCTAAGCCCCGAAGGCTCTAGGGATTGCCTATAGACGCTTAGCCCCGCTGAAGCGCAGAGGCTTACCTGTTTACCCGGCCGTAATAACTTGCCATGTCTGACCATTTCCACCCGGGCTGGAGCCACCCATTGTTGGCATAATACGATGATTCTTGTACGATATGTAAGAACAGCCCTTGGGACGGACCTTGGGTAAATGGACGAGGGGATGACCAATCACTTGCGAGGTTTCCAGCCTTGAACTGGCTCCATCTCCATTTCCTTGAAAAATAATACACGCGCCAGCCAGACGGAATCATGCCGATCCCAAGGGCGCGGGCACTATGCCAAAGCGCTTTTCAAGCAGGCTAAACTTCTTCCTTCCCGTAAATTACTCTTCGTCTTCGTCCGCTCCAGGAGCAGCAGCAACATCAGCTTCGGCCATCTCGACGTCACCGCCTGCCTCGTCCTCATCGTCGTCCGCAATTACTCGAGCAACCTTCTTCCTCGGCCTAGTAGCTTCCTCCTCCTCCGCCTCACTCAATCCATCACTGCCCCCAGGCGTCAAGACAGCGCCCCCATTCGCACCTCCATTTGCAGCCGATGCAACACCCTCCTCATCTTCGTCGTCACTCTCCTGCACAAATTCCGCACTCTTGAACTTACTGCTCTTCTCCTTCTCCGCCTTCTGATTCTTCCTCTCCAGTTTCCGCTTCTTCTTTTGTTTAGGAGCACCTTCACTCTCATCCCCAGCGACACCCGCACTCCTCCCTCTACTTGCACCACGCTCAGAGCCATAGCCCCCAGCAATGTCATCCTCAGTATCGGAATCGGCATCGCGCTTCTTCCTCTTACTGCCCCCCTTCTTTTTGACACGTTTCTTACGTTCGCCCGTCTCATCATCGGTCGTCATCTGTTCTTCTTCCCGTAGCCGCTCTTCAGCAGCGCGCCTTTCGGCAATCTCCCGATCGCGACGTTGCATCTCTAGACGCTCATTGAGAATCCTCGCCTTCTCCGCGTCATCTCGTTCTTCTTTGGCTCGCCTTTCTTCTTCACGTTTGCGAATCTCGGCTTCGCGAACTCCCTTGGCTTGAGCCAGTCGGTCGGCATTCTTCTTCTCGTACTCCTTCTGCTCGCTAAGTGCACGCTCCAACTGTTTGTGTACAGAGGTCCTGCACATGACAGCACGTTGTTCGATATCTGCTCTCGGAAAGGGCGGGTTGGGTGATTTCGCGATTTCTGTGAGCGCGGCCACGGCGGCATCAAGGCCTTCGAGCGCAGTCTGGACATCCTCTGCTGATCGCTCGTGTGTCTTGAGAGTATAGATCAGTTGAGCAATCTGAATGCGGACATAAGCCAAATTGAACTTGAAGTGAAGTATCTCCGGCTCAAGATCAAGAGCACGTTGCGAGTAGTCGAGAGATGTCTTCATGCCTTGTAGACTCCTCTCTTGTTTGGCACGCAGTAGCCACGTGCGACCGAGACACACCAAAGTGTTGACATCGTTGATCCGGTCTTTCACGAACGCTGATTCGTACTATGGAAAAGTTAGCTTGAGCAAGTGGGAAGCCAGTCATTCTCGACTCACATTCTCAATGGCCCGAGAGTACTGCTTGAGCTCGCAGAAAGCATGTCCAAGATTGATGTAAACGGATGGGTCCTTCAACACTTCGCGGACCTGCGACAGCAATTGAATGCCCTGCGACATGTCCTTCTTGTCCTCCACAACAGCAATGGCCAGACCCTGAACGGCATACGCATTCCTCGGATCCAGTTCTAGCGCCTTGGTGAAGAATTCAACAGCCTTCTCGTACATCTTCTTACGCTTCTGCTTATCAGATTCAGACTGGCGCGGCATTTCTCGCGCATAGATGAGGTGGAGATTGCCCATAGCGGTGAGAGAATAGTGATCGTGCTTGTTGAAATCTCGCAGAGTGTGCTTGTGGTGACGTTGCTCGTTGTCCTCAGCAAAGGTAGCATTTCTCGCAGGCTTCCTCGTCTTATTGAGATACCATCCGTACAGACCGCGAATGTCAAGATTGTCCTCGGCGCTATGAAAAACATTTGACATTGCCTTCACACCTTCGCCTCTGGGATTTTCGCGCAACGCGATGTAAGCCAACCGAGCAGAAGCATCGATATAACCAGCATGGCGTTCAAGAAGTCCCTCGTATACCTTTCTCGCTTCGTCATTCATGCCTTCGGCTTCATAGCATCGCGCAAGATTGTAACTGATGGTGCTGACTAAGGCATCGGTATCGTCGTCGGAGTCCTCACTGGCTATTCTCACGCAAGCATTGAGCGCCGTCTGAAAGTAGTCCCTCGCCGCGCCATATCTCTCTGCCTGGAAATTCAGACAACCCATATTGTTGAGAGCCGCTGGAGACAATCTGTCACGCAAAGACAATCGCAGCGATTCCACCTCCTTGGCGGCGGCCTCTTTCGCCGCTAGGAAGACACCTTTTTTGTTGGCGATCACATTCTTGTCCGTTTCCCCTGTGACCTCCAAAGGCATCTGCTCGAGCTCAGACCTCGCCTGCCGCAGTGCTTGTATCTTTCGAAGCTCCTCCTCTTCAGCCTGTTGCAAGCATTGCAAGCTCTTGTCCGGAGCATCAATCTCATAAAGTCGCGCGAGCGTCAATAGAACATCGGCGTTCGTTGTCGCGTTCTTCTTCGTGTCTTTCCAGGTCGCGCGGACGCCTTCCAAAAGCGAAATAGCCTTCTTCCATGCTTGCAATCGCTCGTCGTCCTTGGCGTTGGCGTTCGTCTCAGGCGCAGAGAAGTAGTCGTCGGCATACAGAACACCCAACAAAGACATCGTCTCAGTGGACCGGCTGAGATTGTGAAGCTTCTCCAGTCGGAATTTTGCGTCTACAAAATCTTCCTGAAGAACTTTGATCTGTGCCATTCCGAACTTCGACGGCAAATGGCCCTGGTCATCCCCACCTCTGCCATCTCCGCCACGGGCTTGATCCGCTTTGGCATAATACTCAAAGGCACGAGTGTTCTCTCCTTGGCTGTGCGCGAGGCGGGCAAGCTGAAACCAGCCTTCGCTCGCAACAGTGCTAACGTCAGCTCGCTCGATAATATTACGCCCCATCCTCGCGACAACTTCGGGTCTCTTTGCTGCCATGTATGGTGCAAGACTCGCAAGAGCGAGAGGATAGAGTTTGTCGAGTTTGACAGCATATTGTATATACTCTCTTATTGCCTTTCCGTATGTGCTCTCGAACTTGGGATCGTTGATGTTCATTTTGGAGCTGGCGCTAAGATAGTACTGACCAATAAGAAGCAACGCTTGCTTGGACTCGGAATTGAGCTCCAGTGCTCGCTCCCAGGCACTCTTCGCATCTTCATGATGTCCCAACTGCCACAAGCAGCAACCCATTCCAATTCGCGGGTCTGGGTCGATCAGGTCTGGGGCTCGTCGCAAGACTTCCTGGAAGCATTGGTGTGCGTCCGCCCACTTGCGCATGGAGTATAATACACGCGCTTTACCAATCAGTGCAAGCATGTTCTTCCCATTGGACGCCCTGAGTGTGTTGTCAAATGCCTTCAAAGCCTCTGTCAACTGTGCAGGGCGTTCGTCCGGATGGACCAGCGAAGACTTCAAGAGATTGTAGACGCCGCGGGCGAGGAATATGGGAGGATACGAGGGAGATATTCGAGCAGCGCTGTTGAGATGTACTGCAGCTTGGGCAAGCCAATAGTCCTTGATCTGGAGCTTTTCCGGCAGCCCTTTTGTGTCTTCCATTTGCGCGCTTGAAGCGTAAAAGGCCGATTGTTGAATCAGATCCGAGCCTTCTGGTATTCTAGGTGCATGTCTGCAGTTGTACAGACACATCCAGCATAGCGCACTGTAGATGCTCAGTCTGTCCTGCTGGTTTGAAGCAAATGCGCTGAGACCCTTCTTCAAGATGTCAATTGCGTGGTCCATCTTGTTTTCTTTTGCGTAAGCCATGGCTGTAATCTCCCAGTATCCTTTGGCAACTCCTTCATTTTCGAGCAGCGTGCAAAGTTCGGTGGGATCCTCGAGGAGTTCAGACAGGTTGACTTCCACCTCTTCACCTTCACCGAGCGGGATATCGATGGCCGGCGGGATGTACGACCACCGTTTGCCATCGTCGTGATGACCATTCAGGCCGTTCAGGCTTTGCGAGGCCATTGCAAAGTGTGATGATGAACGAGGAGGGCCGGGTAAAGACGAGAGTTTGGTCGAAAAGGGTCGCGCGGAGGGCGCGCGTACACGGAGGAGACTGTGGTCAAATGGCCATCCAAATCGAGGTGTTGATTGGGGGCGGAGTAGGAGAGGAGGGGTGTGTTTGGGTATTTATTGATCCAATGCTGCTTGTCTTTCACTCTGCATTTGTCGCGTGAATTGGATGGAGACAGCGTGCTGAGTCGCGAAACCAATTTGAAGCTAGCACGAAAATGGACTTGAAGCCTTGGAGTTGGCCTTGTCAGGGTTAAAACACAAAACTTAGTCTCGATCTTGTAAGGACAGGGAAAGGACGATAATTTTTGATGGCATTGTGAATTGTAGAATAGGTGACTCAATAAAGGAACCCTCGGTCATGTACCGCTCCTCTTGCAACTCGCAGACGAAATATCTCGCTGAATTTGCTCCCTAGTCGTTCATGACCACGAACAGTCATCCGCCACCGCGATGCAAAATTCTCAAGCCAAGGCAATACCAAAATCAGGATTCGTGAATTTTAATGCCATCAAAACAAAATTTGAAAACACAAGCGCATCATCCTCACGCAGCTATCGTATCCCAATCCCAATCCTCAGCTAAGCCTTGATCCCCTTCAACGCGCCAAAATCATTGTCCGCTTTGATAATATCCGCCCCCTTCTCTGCAACAGCGTAAACACTGGACACAATATTCCCCGAAACGTTATTCGGAAACACACTCGCATCCACAACTCTCAGCCCCTGCACCCCCTTGACCCTCAAGTGACTATCAAGAACATCTCCCATAGCCACAGAACCGCAAGGATGATACTCTCCCATACACCAATCCTGCACGCCTTCGATGCCGTCTTTTTGGTTTTGCAAGTCGAGATGCGTTGCTGGGTGGTAGCGTTTTGTTATTTTACCTTTCAAGGCGGAGGATTTGGAGACGTTGTCGCAGAATTTGAGGCCGGCGGCTAGGACGGCGCGGTCGGCGGGGTGGCTTAGATAGTTTGGTTGAACCTTTGGTTGGACTGAGGGATCTGTTGTAACGGGATTTAGCTTCTGTTCCTGTAAAAAGGCAATGACAGGATGGGACTTGGCTTACCAGAGCTTTGGATGTGAATAGAACCTCGCGAAACGGGATATTGTAAACACATCGCAAAAGTTACACCATAAGGTTTGGTATCATCCGATGGCGGAGGGAAGAGAATTGCTTGATTCTCAGCACCTTCATGCAGATTACCTGTCGCAGGGATAATGACAAGCTGCAAGTTGGCAGATTTATCGTCTTGCAAATGCGCAATGATCTGCTCAAGTTGTTCGCGCTCGAACTTGGATGTGGATTTGGATTGGGTATCTCTGATGCTTTCGACGGTCTCTTTGAGTTCCTCGGGCGTAGCCACGAGGTTATATGGAAAAAAGCCTTGACAGCTGGAGATGCATGTGAGTGGGCCGCCTTGCTTTTCGACAAGGGCTTTTTGAGCAGCTTCCATCATGTCTGGTCTGTAGAGACCGTCGAGGGTGAAGATTCCATCGGCGACTTCATAGCCTGCACCAACAACGACATGGTCTTGGAAGTTCTCTCCGACTTGAGGGAGATCAATCTTGCATTCAACGCCAGCTGCACGGAGAATCTCGAAGTTACCAATTCCTGACAACTCAAGAAGTTGTGGAGAATTGATCGTGCCACCAGAGATGATGACTTCCTTCTGAACGCTGGCGTCGTAGTCGCTACCGCCATATCTGAAATTGACACCTGTAGCCTTTGCGCCATCAAGGTTGACTTTGTTAACGAGAGCTTCACAGAGTACTTTGAGATTCGGGCGCTCCTTGTTTGCCTCGAAATATCCCCGAGCTGCGTAACTTCGCATTCCCTTGTCCGGCCCCGTTCGGATGACAGCTCCAAGAGTGTTGAAGAAACCAATGTGATCTCCGCTCCAGAAATCATTGGGCTTCTTTGCGTACCCAGAAATTTCATCACAGCCTTGAATGATGGCATCCTCGATCGGAAGTTTGGAGTCGTTGAAACTTGTTCGTACCGGTCCGCTTGTTCCATGAAATTCTCCTACGAAAGGCATGGTTGAGCGATCTGTCACCGCATCATCGATTGGCTCCAAAGTTTGATGCTTGCGCATGTATTGTTTGACGTTGTCAGAGTCCCAGCTATCGTCCTTGACAAGTTTCGCCCAATCGTTGTAGTCTGCGTCGGAGCCACGAACGTACCTTGACGAATTAGCATCCGAACGTTGAATTGAGGTTACGAAAAACATACATCATGTAGTTGATCCCACTCGAACCTCCGAGAACTTTTCCACGCGGCATGTGGTGGACTTTATTGTGATTGGCGACCTGTGGCTCAGTCTTGACCATCCAATCGTATTCTGGATTTCCTAACATCTGCATGAACATGGCCTGTACAAACACATCATCAAGGTCAGTCCAAGCTTCCCCATCCATGGTCCTGCAAAATATACTGGAATGTCGACGTTTGGATCTCCGATTCTGTATTTTCCAGCCTCAATGACACCGACTGTTACATCAGGGTTCTCAGTCAAGCGGGCAGCCAGGGTCAGACCCGCAGTCCCTGATATCCAAAGATTAGCCATTGCAGAAGCCGCTGTGGCAATGGCACGCACCTCCACCACAGATCAGGTAGTCGAATTCAGTCTCGGTGAATTCTTCGATGGAGCAAATGGGCGAAGCAGACTGTTCACAGGTGCCATTGGTATGGCCATTAGTCGCAGCCATGATGAAATATATGTGGTTGGAGGACGAAAAGACTAAGCGAGGCTGAAGGAAAGAGATGAAATCTGTGCACGAAGATAAAAGAGCGGTTCCAGGGTTTTATGGTGGCGCACATGGTCGACTCAGATGATAGGATGCAAGTGCACGGCTGACCGTAGTCAAGCTTGACGATCCATCTCCCAAGTTTGGCACGTCCTGGGTTTGCGGGGTATCCGATGACCCGGCCCCGGCGTGTAGAAAGCAGAAGCCTAGATTTGAGAAAAGGAGTAGATCTTATTAGTTCCCTCAGCAAGGAGTAGGTCGTGCCTTAAGGCGAGCCAATGTGGTGGAGGATGAAGGGAAAAAGAGGGGTTGGTTCATCTTCAGCATGTCTGCGAATCCGTGTTGCACTGTCGAGTCTTGAAGAACGAGTCGTTGAGGGGGTCTGGTTCGAGAAGTGGGGGAGTAGTGGATGCGGTGTGATGGTGGCCAAGTGGTGTTATGGGATGATGGTGATGGTGATGGTGTTGGTGTTGGTGTTGAGAAACCTTCTAAATCTATTCTAAACGGCTTGGCGGATCTTGTTATGGCAACCAGGTGGTAGGTAAACAGACACAGGCCTACCTCAACCTTGGTATCGCATCTCGTATAGCCACGAATGATCCAGCTTCGTACCAAGCCATTTTCCATCTAGATACCACCACAACAAACAAGAGTCGCGCTGCGGTGCCACGCTCCAACTCAACATCTGCTCATTCGAGCCAATCCCGTGACTCTTCCTGTCCAATCGCCAGAAGCTGCCAGTGCCCAAACACGCACCACTTCTAGACTTCAAACTCCACCTCCCGCGACCCATATTGAGGCCTTCTTTTGCACCACATATGGCTATTATCTTTGCTTCCAGATAGTCCCAGGCACCTGACGTTTAGAATGTCACAGAACTACCCATATCGCCCGCGCTCCGCTGTTGGACACCCCGCGACCTCTCCCAGTCCTCTCCGCCACGCTTCGACAGCTTCCACCGGTTCAGACGCATCTTCCAAATACCCCCCGAGTCGGACGAGTACTCTTTCATCCAATGCTTCCGCCGGATGTCCTATAGAGCGCCCAGTACACCGGCGGGGTCAGAGTGAAGCAGCCATCAAAACTGCCAGAGCAAAAGAGGGGGACAACAAAGACGGCGCCGCTTCGACTTATGCTTCCATACGCCAGTCTTTGCGTCCAGCTGCGCGAACGACAAATATCTCTCCCACCTCATCGCAGAGCCTACAACTGCCGACAATTAACAGCAGACCCTCTTCCATCGCTGAAAGTCGGCCGTCTGCGATAGCTGATAGTAGACCGGCTCCGATAGCCGAGAGCGTTTCTTCGTCCAAGAGATCGACCCTAGAAGCCACATCGTCTGCCGTGCCACAAAGAAGACCGCTGTCAATCCACAGCCGATCCCAGAGCGTGGACGAGTTCAGGTCGCAGGATTCATACGACGGTTCATTATCACCAGTCCCAGCATTGCGCCCTGCAGGAAATGGCATTACCAGATCCACTTCTATCCGAGGACACGATCGATCGCAATCAAGTAGTAGTCATGTGCACTTCACGCCACATCTGGATCGACCAGAGTTGGAGGTATTCCAAAAATCAACGACTGGACACCTTCGAACGCTTTCAAAGATTGAGGATGAGGACCTTAAACTCGTGGCTCGCGACTCGGATGTGGTTGGTTTGCAGGGACGTCACAAGTTGAAGCGCGGGAACAACCAGAAGACGCATCGCGCAACTCCTGGCTGGGCTGGAAGCATCTGGATGGACAAGCAGCGCCAGTTTCTCGCAGCTTACGAATACCTCTGTCACATTGGAGAAGCCAAAGAATGGATCGAGGATATCATTGGGCAGGAGATCGCGCCAATCGTGTCATTGGAAGAAGCCATGCGCGATGGTGTCACTCTGGCAGAAATTGTTCAAGCGTTGTATCCGGATCGAAGATTGCGTATATTTCGGCATGCAAAGTTGCAATTTCGACATTCGGACAACATCGCCATTTTCTTTCGTTTCTTGGAAGAGATCGAACTCCCAGATCTGTTTTGGTTTGAGCTGGTCGATCTTTATGAGAAGAAGAACATACCGAAAGTCGTCTACTGCATCCATGCGCTTTCTTGGTTGTTGTATCGTAAAGGCATCGTCGATTTCAGAATTGGCAATCTCGTCGGTCAATTGCAATTCGAAGATCATGAATTGGAAGCTACGCAAAAAGGACTGGACAAGGTTGGCGCAATGCCCAACTTCTCTGGCATGGGAGCGACCTTTGGAGCTGAGCCTGAGCCCGAGCCAGAACCGCAAGAAAGCGAGGAAGACCGAATCGAAAGGGAATTACTCGAGAACGAGGAGTCTGTCGTCGACCTCCAGGCACAAATCCGGGGCGCAATGGTGCGGTTACGACTCGGTGATACCATGCAGGACTTGTGGGATTCTGAAGTCTGGGTCGCTGATCTTCAAGCTAAGATTCGAGGCGATTTCGCAAGAGAGATATTCCAGTACCGGCTGGACATGAAAAAGTTTGCGGTGGAGTTGCAAAGCGCGACCAGAGGATTTCTGGCGCGTTGTCAAGCAAGGTATGAACAAGATTATTGGAAAGGTTGTGAGCGCGAGGTTGTGCTCTTGCAAAATCTCGTACGAGCGAGAAAAGCAAGAGCCGAGACGAAGCATTTTGTCACCAAATTGCATCGTCAAGAGCACGGTATTCGACAGCTCCAAGCAGCAATCAGAGGAGCGCTAACACGTCGTGATGTCAGCGATGAATTCGAGGCCACTCGAGAGGCCGGAGAAGGCGTTCAATGGCTCCAAGCCGCCATTCGAGGTGCCCTCGCCCGTAAACGCATCGAAACACAGCTCGAGTCGTTCAATTCCGCCCGACCCCACGTCGAACAGCTCCAAGCCACTTTCCGAGGCGCTCTGGCTCGACAACGTGTCGAAACCCAGCTGGAGAAACTCGATGCCGCCGAGTCCCACGTCAAAAGACTCCAAGCTGCGGTCCGAGGCATGCTCCATAGGAAAGCGCAACGAGTGGACCGTACGTCCTTACGACAACACGAGTCTCTCATTTCAATCCTACAGGCGGCAGTTCGCGCGTCGGCGTCCAGGAAGATTCATTACGAAGTCAAAGAGAACCTTCATTCCAAAGCAACCGAATGGCAAGAACTTCAATCCGCTGCCCGAGGACAGGCTCTCCGTCGCTCGCTGGCAATTTCACAACAGGCCCTCCGCGCGGAGACTCGTTCAATTACAGCTTTCCAGGCTATCGCGCGTGGATACTTGGCGAGGGATAGGAACTCTGAACTTCGCGCTGCGTTACTCAGCCAGCAATCGTATGTCATTTCATTGCAATCCCAATGTCGCGGCCACTTCGTTCGAAAAAGACACGCATCTGACATGATCGCTCTTCACCGGGCATCCAGATCCATTGTTCAATTCCAAGCTGCCTCCCGCGGATATATGAACAGGCTTCGTACTGAAGACCTACTCAATGAGTTATACGACCATGAGGACGCCATCGCTGCCCTGCAGAGTTTCATTCGTGCATCGGCCTGCAGCAGGCGGATTGGAAAACTCTTCATGGAGCTCGAAGGTGAAGAAGAGATGATCGAGCAGCTTCAGTCACTTGCGCGAGGCAAACTTGTTCGGGTCAAATTTGCTGAGAAGATAAAGTTCTACAAGGAGAATATGGAGAAGGTCGTGAAGATTCAAAGTTTTATCCGGGGTCGCCAGCAAGGACAGTCCTACAAAACTTTGACAAGTGGAAAAAACCCACCAGTCGGAACAGTCAAGAATTTCGTTCATTTACTCAATGACAGCGACTTTGATTTCGATGAAGAGATCGGTGAGTTCTTCCCGTCCTCGTGTTTTTAGCAATGATATTGATTGGCCTAGAATTCGAGCGCCTCCGAAAAACTGTCGTCCACCAAGTGCGGCAGAATGAGCTTGCGGAACAATACATCGACCAGCTCGACGTCAAGATTGCGCTCCTCGTGAAGAATAAGATCACCTTGGATGAAGTAGTTAAACACCAAAAGCACTTCGGAGGCCATGTTGGCAGTCTACTCTCCAGTAAAGACATTGCATCCAAGGATCCGTTTGATCTCAAAGCTCTCAACAAGAACTCCCGCAACAAGTTAGAGCATTATCAGGAACTTTTTTTCGTCCTCCAAACCCAACCACAATATCTTGCCCGTTTGTTCAAGAGGTTACGCGAACAGGGCATGCCCGAACAGGAAAGCAAGAGGGTCGAGCTTCTTATGATGGGCGTCTACGGCTTCGCGCAAAAGCGGAGAGAAGAATATTATCTCCTAAAGCTCTTGTCTCGTGCGATCAAGGAGGAAGTTGATGGGTGTGACACTCTGCAAGACTACATTCGTGGTAACTTCTTCTGGGCAAAACTCTTGGCCAGCTATATGCGATCTCATCGTGATCGAAAATACCTGCGCGATGCTCTTGCTCCGGTGGTAAAGGAGGACATTCTTGAGAATGAGGGCCTGGACTTGGAGAGCGACCCGATGCAGATATACCGATCCGCCATCAACAACGAAGAACTTCGTACAGGTCAGCGTAGCCGCCGTCGTGCTGACATTCCAAGGGAGGAAGCCATACGTGATCCTGAGACTCGCGAGACCTTTATTCGGCATCTGCAGGACCTTCGGGACATTGCAGATCACTTCTTCTTGTGCCTCGAAGAAACTTTGCACAAGATGCCTTATGGCGTTCGCTACATCTCACAGCAAATGTTCGATATCCTTCGTTCCAAATTTCCCCACGATGCCGCTCAACATCTCCTTTCAATAGTTGGCAACTGGTTATGGAAAGTCTACATCCAACCAGCCCTACTGCAACCTGATACCTGGGGCGTTGTCGATCGAGGTCTTTCGCCGATGCAAAAACGAAATCTCGGCGAAGTCGCTAAGGTTGTGGGACAGATTGCAGCAGGCAGACTATTTGGTGGGGAGAATGTCTATCTACAACCGATCAACCCGTACATCTCTGAAGCACTTGGTCGAATTGATGAGATTTGGTCAAAAATGATCGACGTTCGGGAGGCAGATGCACATTTCGACATTGACGAATTCAATGATTTGTACGCCAGGACGAAACCGACACTATATCTTAAGCTCACCGATATTTTTGCCATACATAAGCTCTTGGCGCAGGATATTGCAGTGGTGTGCCCAAGTCAGGATGACATGCTGCGAGAGGTGATTCGCGAGCTGGGGAGTGCGAAGAACAACGAGAACGACATGCTACACGTCAGCTCTTCCGAAATCACTTTAACGCTTAATCCAAAGTATCACGACATGGAGGGCAAGTCTCCTCAGCCGGTACCATCACCATAACTCCATGCTAATTTTCTCCCAGACCCTGATGCCGCTGTCAAATCCCTCTTCATGGAAACGAAACGATGTGTTCTATACATCATCCGGATCCAAACTGGATCGAATCTCCTCGACATCATGGTACGGCCTATCCTTGTTGAAGATGAAGATCGCTGGTCTCAACTCGTTAATGACGAACTACTCGAGTCTGGCTCCGGCAAGAACCCCCGCCGCAGCTCAAACCCATACTCCAACTCCTCCGCCCTCATCGACATCACCATCCTCTCATACTCGGAACTCAAACGCACCGCTCTTGAAAATATCCTCGCTCTCGAGAAGACGGGACGTATCACCCGCGCAAATCATTACCAGGACCTTCTCAACGCCATTGCCATTGACATTCGAACAAAACACAAGCGACGCATACAACGAAGTCGAGAAATGGACAATGTGCGTGCTACACTGTCGGCGTTGCAAGAGAAGGCTTCGTGGCTAGAGTCTCAGCTCCGATCATATAATGACTATATTGAACAAGCCATGGTGACGCTTCAACAAAAATCAAAGGGCAAGAAACGATTCCTTCTCCCCTTCACCAAACAATACAACCACGAGCGCGAGCTTGCGCGATCTGGACGCATACCACGCTTCGGCTCCTTTAAATACTCTGCGAGAAATTTGGCTGAGAAAGGCGTCGTTGTTGCGTGGCGCGGATACTCTGAACGTCAATGGGATAAGATCAACATCACCATCTCGAGTGACGAGGTCGGCGTCTTCCATATTGAAGGATCCATTGGATCGTTGATGATCCCTGGTGCTGCTGCTTCTGTGCCGTTGGACGATTTGTTGCAGGCACAATTTAACAATTGTCAGTTTATGAATTTATTTGGGGACGAGGTTGAAGGTGGGAAGAAAGGCGAGGGGCCGTTGAGGTTGAATGTCAATCTTCTGGTGCATCTTCTGATGAGGAAATTCTATAGGGACGAGTGATGCTTCTGTTGTCTATATTTTCTATGAGCTGTATTATCGATATATCTGAGTGGGCATAAGAGCTTTTGTGCTGGTTGGCTGGCGTTATTCTAGGTTAACGACACTGGATGGGCTTACGACTTGGGATATTGGCGAACGTTACTTCTGAGTCGGCGTTTTCTGTTATTATATACCTATGATAACCAATTCCTTTCAATGATCGGACTGGTCTAGAAGAATGTATTTTGTTGCGAGCTATAATACAGCTCTGTCACTATCAAGTCCGAATGGTCAAGTATATGTTGATATTCGTATTGACGTTTGAAGGTGGGGAGCTTGAGTCGAGGTCGAGCAAGGGAGGCCTCAGATATTTTGTACCACTAGCGTCAATTCGGTCATAGGTAGCATGATATGATTCCTCCAATGCCACACCTTTCTCTCGTAGCATCTTCCGTCTCACTATGAAATTACAACCAACATGATAATATCACGCCTGTTACCTAGAGCCGCCTCGACGCTCAATGGCCGTCCACTGCTCGCCCGAGCACTTGTCCCAGCTGCTGCGACGCAATGGGCACGATACAAGAGCAGTCGCTCCAATACCACTAGGAACGACAGCGAATCCCATCCGAATAAATTATCACCATCATCGTATTCGAAAGCATCAGACTCCGCGAAACAGGACTCGTCAGCGAGAGCGGCTGCCGAGTTCGACACTACTGCTACGCCTAGTGGAAATACTACTCCATCATCACAACCAGGTCCGGGAAGGACAGAGGCTGGAAGTTTGCCCACAGATAAGAAGCAAAGGAATGAGTTCGATACGATTCAAGAAGAATTCAACAGCCCGCAATCGCCTGCAGCCAACACTATGCCCAAGGCACCATCGCAGCCACTTCCGGATTTGCGGCAGGGAATTCCTTCGACATTTGCAGAAGAGTTCATGAAAAACCAGAAGGCATCGCAAACAGGAGAGCACGCACACCATGACAGCAACTTTACCGAGGATCTACGGCAAAGCTCAGGCGATGGCGATGGCGGTGGCGGTGGCGGTGGCGGAAAGGACTCTGGAAGAGGGGAAGGAGAATTCCCCAAATCGGCATATCAGACATCTATTGACAAGAGAAGAGATAGAATGGCAAAGTACTTGTATGGCGGTGTTGGTCTTCTGCTAGCAATTGGCGCCCTCTATGTTGGCAGAAATTGGGACGATGAAATCGAGGAGAGAAAGCATCCCAATGCTCCATCAGGATGGGGCCTACAACTTTTTTTTGACCGCGCGAAAGCTCGTATCTCAGGTCAGATGGGATACTATACAGAGCCGACTTTCGACAAGTTGCTCCCGGATATCACGCCAGCTCCACCCTACACATTAGTACTCAGTCTGGAAGATATGCTCATCCATAGCGAGTGGACTCGAGAACACGGCTGGAGGACTGCAAAGAGACCTGGCTTAGACTACTTCCTGGGATATCTGAGCCAGTACTTTGAGATTGTCCTCTTCACTTCCCAACCAGTTGGCGCAGCAGATCAGATTGTACGAAAAATGGATCCATGGCATTTCATCGTGTTCCCACTCTTTCGCGAAGCTACTCGCTATGAGAATGGGCATTACGTCAAGGTAGGAGGTCCAATTGCTTCAAGTGAGCCCAGCGCTAACTACGTATAGGATCTCGCATATCTGAACCGACCTCTCTCCAAAACAATCATGCTCGATACCAAACCTGAGCATGTGAAGGCTCAACCCGAAAACGCCATTGTCCTGAAACCATGGAAAGGCGACGTCAAAGACAAGGAGCTCGTCAACCTTATTCCTTTCCTCGAGCATGTAGTCGCAGTGGGTATCAACGATGTCCGAGATGCGATCAAATCCTTTGAGGGGAAACACATTCCAACCGAGTTCGCCATGCGGCAGGCCAAAGCTCGCGAGGAGTTCAACAAACAACTGGCCGAAGAACAGGCAAAAAAGCCAAAACGATCTGGTATTGGATTCTTGAATTCAGCATTGGGCATCAAACCACAAGGTGGAACAACATATGACGGGCAGACTACCGTTGCAGAAGAGCTGGCGAGGGGTAAAATGCTCGGCGACCAAATTCGCGAGCGCGGCATCAAACAATATGAGATGCTTGAGCGTGAAATCAGAGAGAACGGTGAAAAGTGGCTAGAGCAAGAGGCGGAGATGGAGAAGAAAGCCGTGGCCGAGCAGATGCAAAATATGAAGAAGGGTTTCCCATTCTTTGGTGGAGGCCCAAAACCTGGCGAGGCTGAGGCCAACAAGTAACGACCATTACGGTGATTGGGAACATTCCGCTAAGTGCGGTTCTTTGCTACGGTTGTTACTATTATTTGTCTTCATGATGGCTTTGTACGAGTTGCGTGGGATGAATCAAAACCTCGTTTGGGAGTTGGAAAGAGCATAGCGGCTTGCGCTTTTCACGGTTGTAAGATTACAAATTTGAACTGACCTTTCGTAGTAGTGCCGAGATCTTGCTTGTTGTGGGGTCCTTCCCTCTCATCTCATCACGCCGCTGATTGGCGTGGCTAGAATACGTCGCCGACTTGAAGCGTACTTTGTATCTACACGTGTTGCCTGGAGAATGGGTGGACGTTTGTGAAGAAATCATAGGATTCCACATCAAGATTCTTATCACCTTCCTTGAATTTGACTATCTGTTTGGCAAAACGCGGAGCTGGGAACCTCACCTTCGAAACGAGGATTCGGTAAAAGTGTGAATCAAAATAAGATCTCACGTCGCTATGATTGCAAGTATTTATAGGAATCCTTTCTTAGTTTGTCACTTCCCTCAAACATTACAATAACAATCTAAATTCCGAGTCCCGACAACAATTGTTTAGCCCTTCTTAAGCCACGTATTGTAAAAGCTAGCCACGCTACAACTTTGCGAAATGGACATGGACGCAAGGATCCGCTACAGTATGGGTATTATAACATCGCTTGGAGCTTCCAAATCTCAACAGGCACGTCCCAAATGAGCACCGTTCCGAGCTTTTCGACATTCCTCTTGAGACCCTCGGTATTGAAGTCCCAGGAGTGAAACCTGGATGGTTCAACAAGCAAGCCTCCAGGCTCAGACAGTTGGGTCCAGGGTCCAGACGTCGAAATCGGGTCAAGAAAGCATCAGAAATCAAGATGATGCTGGCGGATAGACAGTCACTCCATATCATGTCAACAGAACTTAAGAGAAGAATGCAAGGCAGACGATAGTCAAACAGCGCGTCAACAAGCTCAAGGCCTTACAAGGCCGAGATAGTAAGGCCTGAGGCTGAGAAAGCTCAGCTCAGAAATTCATCTTCGGCATCGAGTCAAGAGACCACAGCAATAAGCCAGGATGATAACGCGAGCAAACAGTCACGCCCTACGATGTCAGTGGTGCTCTCGACGCAAAGGGCAATGTCGTAGCACTCGATTACACCAAACTTCGGCGATATTGGAAAACCGAGTCCATTACCACCGACCTCCTCGAAAGTTTCAAACAAGTCACCAGCCACGAGCCTTACTCCTTGATGCGTCAAGGCCAGTTTCATAACCATCGAGATTTTTATCTTATACTCGATCGACACGAACAAAGCCTGCCATTTTACAATCTAAACCGGTCGCGGACCGAGCAGCGGCTCCCTCCATCTTGGCCATACGATTGCTTTCGAATTCGCCAAATATCTTCAAGATGACTTCGATTTTCCCGTCGTCATCCAACTTACCGACGATGACAAATTCTTCTTTGGAAAGGGCACACTGGAGCTAATAGCAGAATATACTTGCGAGAATGCCAAAGACATCCTCGCCGTCGGATTCGATGTCAAGAAGACGTTCCTGTGCAGCAGCATGCGACTTAAGCGAGAGGGCGATAATTACGACTCCAATCTACTCCGCATCTCCGCCAAAGTCACGGATAGCCAAATTCTAGGCGCCTTCGGCTTCACGGGATCAGACTCGGTTGGGAAGCATCAATTTCCAGCTGTCGAGATGGGACTGGCTTTTGCGACGACTTTCCCGCCTATTTTTGGTACGAATGAGAAGGAGGTCGCGAAGATGCCATGATATTATCCCTTGCGCGATTGATCAGGATCCATCCTTCCGGCTTTGTCGAGATATTGCTGCCAAGCTCAAGTTCCAGAAGCCGGCAGTCGTTCCTCCAAAGTTCTTCCCAAAGGACCGGGTGACAAGATGAGTGTCTCGGATGACAGCGGCGCAATCTTCATGTCAGATACTCCTAAGCGAATCAAAAAGAAGACCGATGCTTTGGTTGATTGACGCATTTTTGACATCCGCTTCCCGCTAAAGGTACTAAGATGCGGGTCTAGTATTGTTGACATTCCGTTCACGATTCCGAATTGTCGTTGCTGTATCGCTTGTTTTCTGTCTGTAGAGAGTTTGGCTTTTGAGTGCATTTGGCGGATGGTAATGATAGATGGAAAAAAGTAGTGGCCACATTTTCTAAGAACGTGGCTCGGAACCAAACTTGAGCCGGCACAGTCGTTTTCTGACAACTGTTCGTTGTCCACAGATCATAAACGCCACTTAGCTATCCCATATGGTGGTATAGAGCAAGTAAAACACAACCAAAATGCGACCTCCATAACCATAGCTACAACGCTGCACTGACCAGAATCACAACTTTACCCCAATCTGTAGTGTCCAACATTTTCATCAATCGTACGCGCATCCAAACTTTGCCTCAATTGATTCAAGCCGTTATCCTGATGCATACCTTCTTCTTTCTAAACACATCCAAACTTCCTCTATGCGGGTGTATTTCAGATAGACGTCGTCGACACCACATCATCCAAAGCGTCCTGCGCATCGCTTGCGTGTAATGGTGGTCAAATCTTCCTCCTCAATGTAAGTCCCCGCGAGACCTGAGCAGGGGCTGGCAAAGCTGCAAGAAATCGTTCACGCTCTGTCAAATATCAATTTCTCTGTCGCATATTTGGGTGTTTGTTCAAACGTACCAGCTTCTTCCTCAAACCCCACAAGGACATCGTCATTCTCCGCCGGTGGCTCTAACATGTCCAAACTAACGAACTTGCGCTCGACGCGACCCTTGCCATCAGCAGTGCTAGCCTTCTCCTCTTTATCCAATTTCGGCAAAGAGAATTTGACATCCACCAGCTTAACGCCATATTTGCCCTTGCCGGTCTTACCCTCATGCCGTTCAAAGACATCCACGGCTTTCAATTGAAAATTGAGAGCGTCCGTTTGCGGCAGATCATCGCAGAAAGCCAAGAGCTGAACCATGCGTCCATTTTCGTGCGAGACAATCTGTATCCTCGTCTTTGTTGCTTCGATTTTCTTATGTTTGGAGAGGGCGGTCACCGCTCGTCTTCGCGCGATGGAGAATGCAGAGGCAATACCATCGTATCTTACTGTAAATCCAGTGATGGCCCGTTCAAATGAGTGAAGATCTTTCAAAGAGAAGAACGAGTAAGTGCGTATTGACGAATGCATGTATATGGAGTGTTGGACATCGTTCAATTCCTTTGGCATATAAGGGTCCTTGCTTGCAGAGTCGAGAGAAAGCGAGAGGTCATCTTGTGGAGGTCGGCAGATGACCAATTCAGGTCCGCCATCGGTCTGCAGCCGTATTCGCATTTCGCCAGGACCAACATTGACGCGGTCAGTCATGGTACCGGCGGCGGCTTGCGAGATAATCCTCAAGCTGTCCGAGAGAACTGTTTGTCCAATGTCGTGATCGGGGTTTCTAGGATCGCCGTTAATGACAATGAGTTCTTGCCAAGTCAAGCGCCCAAGTGGGTTGCGTGAGGCCGGTCCATATGCTTCGATTGGATCAATTGATTCGACAGAGATGGTCTTGAGTTGGAGCGCCGCGCACTGCATCTCGTCGGGGCCAACGATGCTGTTGTTAAGAGTGTTCCAAAGTCCATGACAGTCCTTTGCGTGGTTGAAGACCATAAGTAAGCGACATTGCCTTCCACTTTCTTGAACTTCAAGAGTCATGGCTGGAGCTGGAACTCCATGATTACCAGCATCAGATGCCATGCCGAGGAGAATTGGTGACCGGTATCCTATTTCATGGCTTGCACTTGCCAAGACCTTGTTCTTGGGACTGGTGACAGCAAGTATGCGGAACCCACGATAAAACTTACGCTCTCCTGTGCCTTCCACTCTTGTTTCCGCCCTCTGAAAGACTCGTATTCTGCATCTCTTCATCCGCTCAGACGGGAACGCTGGTGGTTTGTTCGAGTCAGTGTATTGCAAATCGCGCAACGAAACTTCGTAGATTATTTGCTCGTTCAAGCGAGGCAGTAGACTGCTTTGAACGCGATAACTGTGATTGTAGGATGTGTACAGTTGCTTAAACTCGACTTCAGAAAGTTGGAGGGCCAGAGAGTATCCATGGGGTAGTTGTATAAGCAAGCCGAAAGTCTGCTCGTTCCATTTGACATCTTTCCACGATGGTCCACGTCTTCTGTCACCCTGAATACATAATGTGACAATTTCTTTCTGCGTACATATGGCAACTTTTTGGTGCCAGTCGTTTCTTTCTCTCATGACGGACAACAGACATGGCAGTGCGATTC
Source organism: Venturia aucupariae (assembly GCA_003693225.1). Classification (NCBI taxonomy): domain Eukaryota; kingdom Fungi; phylum Ascomycota; class Dothideomycetes; order Venturiales; family Venturiaceae; genus Venturia; species Venturia aucupariae. Next base: position 30,765 of record QWZN01000168.1, on the reverse strand, counting down.
GTTCTGAATTTTCGTCTCTTGTACCGAGCGTGGCCTTGACAAACATGCTGGTGTAACTAAAGTCATTCCTGGTCTCACCCACAGCCATGACAGACAAAGGACTGAAGAGCTGGATGTGCCCGGCCTCATTCAGAGAACGTTCCAGATTGCCAGATAAGATTGGCAGTAAGTTGGGCGCCAAATTCGCATGTCTCACCCACACGCTTTGATCTTGGCCTTGGATCAAAGCGTGGGTCGGCGGCATGACGTTGTTGCGCTTCATGGACGACAAAACAGCCCGCAGATTTGCCATCAAAATATCGGCGCTCTCCAACAAATCCGCGAGGGCATTATTGCCTGCACTTCGTGCCTCAGACGATCTCTCCCCATACTCGGAGGCTCTTGAGAGCGAGCCACGTAGGGTAGCATGATTTACAATCACATCATTGAGTATCCACCAGCACTTGGCCAAGTCAACGTGTGGTTGCGATAAAAGCGTATCTCCCTGTTGAGACTGAGGCCGCCCGTCAGCTCCTCGTGGGAGCGCTCGAACCATACCTTCAATACCAGCGCGACCTTTCAAAAACCACCATGCCGCGTTACGCAGCCATTGGGTGGGTGTGAACTCCCCAATTGGTCGCTCAAATTCCGCCTGCAAACGGAAAATACCGTCCATGTGAGAACATCGATCTGCGAAGTCTTCCAACGCCATCAGGCCGAATGCGGTCGCTGGATTGGCGTTGGGTGGAGGTCTTGCGTTTATTGCAGTACATGGTGTTTGTTGAGCTTTGGACACCGCTGAAGAGGATGCCGAGGAAGATTCAGGCTCAGCATTCACCTCGGTCTGAGAAATCTGATCATTCAACCCGTCCCACGAGGCTGGGGCGTTAACATCCTTTCGATGAACTGCAGGATGTTCTGCAGCATGAGGAGGGGTACTGAAGTAGTCAGGGGTATGTGGAATACTCGGATTAGGTAACGGTGAAGGTCGGAGGCCAGACTCCTGAGCGGACGCGAATGATGAGGCAGCAGTTTGCGGCAAAGGTACAGATGCGGGTACTGGCTTTCGCACCGACAAACCACGCTGGACACCGGGAGTTGGATAGCCCGGAGTCGGGAAAGAATTTAGAGGCGAAGGAGTAGAGAGTTGGGGATCATGTGAACCATAAGAAAACGCTTGGGTATACTCAGGTCGTGATTGCGAGGTGATCTGCTCGGCAACAGAAGCTAGATGATATCTGTTCACCTCCGAGGGCTGAGACTGCGAGCCATTTGTTTGAGACGGCCTGCTATACTGGGGTTCTGAGGCGCGTGGTTGAGAAGCCCTCGGTGAGCCTGATGTCTGCACAGATCTACTGTAGTCATACTCCGATTGGCGCGGAGGAGAGAACCGCTGCGAGCCAGAAGAATATTGCTGTCGGCTAAGATTGTCCTCTAAAGGCCGCGATTGATAATCAGGAACTTGAGGTGGCCTGGTGTAATTGTCTTCGGACGAGCGAACGGTAGATCCGATAGTGGAGGAAGAAAAGCGGGAGGATTCAGCACCGTCAAATGCATCTTCATTCTGTACAGCTGCATGTAGTGTTTTCCCCTCCTCCTGGCGCATCTTGTTTATTTTTTCTTGGATCACTGGCGAGTCCAGAGTACTTTGCCGCCTTGCGGCTCTCATGTTTGACAAGTCCATAGGAGAATTGTCCATGACAGAGTTATGTTGTGGCAATTGAAAGTTCCGGCTTGGAGCACTCAAAGTTCTGCCAACACCTGCAGCTCCCCCCATTCCCGCCGAGCTTGGGGCGCCACTTGAAGGCGCGTCTGAGTCGATGCTTGGTCGTAGATTCTGCTGCTCATCAAAGGTTGTATTCACTCCCAAAGTCGGAGCTCGTTTAATGGGGTTCGGCATAAAATCTGGCTCTTCGGTAGGAAAGCTGCTGTGTTGGCGATTCTCTGCGAAGATGTCTGTGCAATCTGAAGCTGGATCCAGGGCTCTACTGTGTGGAGCCGGGAGCCCTGGATGCCCAACTCTATGGGTCTGGCTTTGTCCATGTTGAGGGTCAAATTCCGTAAGGCTTCTCTGAAGAATTGGAGGTTGATCCTGAAACCGGGGGCGCGCCTTCGATATTTCGATTGTAGGTTCCTCCGACTCTTCGCCGCCGGCACCAATAATAGCAGGCGGGCTATTTGTGAAAGCTACGCGCAGATTGAGAGCTCGCCGAGGGTAATCTCTCTTCCGAATGATTGAAGGGGTGGCAAGACTTTCCCCAGCTGGGGCTTGTCGCGCAGCAGCTACGTCTATGCCGATTCGTGGAAGCTTGGGTGACATAGGGCGGGCTTTCATGGTGGAGGGTCTCAGGAAATCGTCAATGTCTGCGGCGTCATTTGCTGGTGGAGGGGGGCCCTGGTCCAGCTCTTTCGGAGCCTTCATGGCCGCAACCTTTGACTTCCATTTGTCCTTTTTTAGGTATTTAGAGTAGCTGTGTGACTTGCTAAGAGAGGTTGGGTCTTCGCTGCTCATGACGGCGGTTGTGGTAGGAGAAGTGGTTCGGTGGTTGAGTTTCCAGTCTTCTGGCGGAGGAAACAGACACGCGTGAGTATAGGAGTTTCCATCAAAAGAGCACGGTAAGTCTTATTGGTGGTATCAATGCTGGGAAGGTGTGGAGAAGCACGGCGGGGAGGAGAGCGAGTAGTTCTTTCCGAGTATGTATGGGGTTCCTATGCGCAATCGGTCGTGGGGTGGACAGTGGTGCAGGTGGTCTTGGATTGGGTCTACGTGCCCGCGCTGGGTTGTGGTTGTGGTTGTAGTCGTGGCCGTGGCCGTGGTTGTGGTTGTGGTTGATGTGGACGAAATTGGGTGACCAGAAGGGAAATGTGTCGAGCTGCCAGTGAGAGCATGGAGGGCTGTTGAGCAGCGTGGGAATTGTGGGTCAAAGACAAGGCTGATGATGGCCCTGGAGTTTATTTATAACAAGTCGGAAATTACCGACAATAATACACGAGTAGGTGAGTAGATGCTGTCTTTGCCAGCAGCAGCAGAGGAAGAAGACGAAGCAGAGAGATTTGCCTGTTTCACAACTGCCATGGGCACTCTGCTCTGCTGCTCCGCTGAGGCTTTGTTTCAGTTTCCATACTCATAGACGAGACGTCTTTCAAAGTGCTTATCGGCGGAAGTGGAAGGCCCTCAGGCTGCTTCACCTTGCAGTGCAGAATCCTCAGCTGTTGGAAGTCGAAATTGAGCGGCGGTACATGGAAGGGAGGGGGTCTCCAAGGTGCTTATCAAGGTAATAAGTTCGATTTATATCCATATCGACATGGCGCATAGAACTTGGCCATTCGAATCTGATCAAAGGAGGAGGCGTGCCTAATTCTACGCGCCCCCGCCTTTAAGCCCAGCCGGTGGCTGACTCTGTACCGTATGATGCACTGCATGCACCTCACCTGCACGTCGTGATATCAAGGACTCACTTACTAGTAGGTTCTCCCTCTCGCTCGACCCACCTCACTCACTACCTTACGCACTCGACAACCTCTCCCGCGACAACTTAGGTTCTCCCGACTTTGGATCATTCTCAAGCCTTTTCTTTTCGCCTCGTCTCTCCATTACCTTCACCACTCTACCATCGCACCACCCATTTCACAGTCCGCCTCCGTAGTCCCATCGCCATTCTCCGCGATCCGGTCCGATCCCTCCTCCCTCCTCCCTCCTCCTTCCTCTGTACACTTCGCGCAACAGATCACTGCTTTCAAGCCCTTACCCGTCGCTCTTGTGGAAACCTGCTTGCGCGGCCCGTCTTGTTCACTTGCCGATGCAGCTCAACGAGCGGGCGCATCCATTATGAAGTCGGTCGAGCCTGCATCTTCGTCGACATCGCCAGTTTAGCTTGCACCCTCTTTTCCAACCCATTTCCAGCCATAGTGATTCGACTACACGATCGCAATTATAACATTAAAGAGTGCAGAGGCCGGCGAAATGACAGGCCCTTCTGGTGCATACCACATCCTGGAGCAAGCTTTCCAGAATCAGAGCGCATCTTCTCCCGATGTATCGAGTGCCTTACGGGGCCAGGTCTTATCGAAGATCAATGGAAAGTTAATCACTGCGTATGAATCGTCATATTTGCTCGAAAAAAACGGTGCGCACTCCGATAGCTCTCTGCCGAGCTCACCTCTCATACCTCCGTTTGCGAATCATGGGCATGATGCGGGACTTCCACCAACTCCTCCCTCGCGTTTGAATGAGAGAGACCTCCAAGTGAACTACAGTTCGAGTATACGCGCGCAAAGCGGCTCGAGCTTGCTTGGTCATAAGAACTTAGCTTCGAGAACCACACCTCCGAATACGCGAAGTCCTCCTACTCCAGATACCACTCCTCCCTTGTCGAGCCTTATCCCTCGGGATAATTTCTTGCGAATGCCATCTTCGCGAGCCGAATCATTCAGTACAGCTAGGGAAGAGCAATGGTCATCCGATGAGGAGCACAAGAGCAAGAACGAAAAGTTTCGTGTTTCGAGCGAAACTGGGACAAGGCTGGAATATATAGGACGATACGGTTATAAACTAGATACCCAACAAGACGATTCAGATAGTCTCACAGAGCATGTACCGGCGAATCCAAAGTCTAGGAAAGGCTTTGCTGAGAGCAAGAGACTGAGTTCAGACTCCCTCACCGAGTTGCCGGACGGTGAATGGAATACGGACCTTATGAGAAACGTTACTCTGCGTCGGAGGAGACCCCCACGACTGACAAGCCCGCAAAAACATGATGAAGACGATCGGCTGAAGGAACGTGAAATACTACCAAGATTGGTGAGAGGAAGCTCAGAGGAAGAAGAACCCGGGCCTACAACACCGCATCTTACAGAATTTGGCCAGACCATCAGCTGGCCGAAAGCCCCTAATCAAACACGCATCCGAGACAGTGACTCGAGGCGATTATCGGACATGTCTTTTAATTCGAATACAGTCGTAGAAGCGGTCGTGATGACATCTCCTCCCCGGCCTAAGCGCACTTTGCGGCATGTTAGCAAGAATTTATCGTTGCGCAGCGACGCTGGATCGTCAATTGATAGCACACCATCACCAAGGTCAACGAGGGCGTCTTTCCACTTAGAAGAACCACCACGAAGGCGACTCACCCACAAACGCGTCTCAGTTTCGACCACGAGCCCAAGAAGCAGCGGAAACACGGATATGCATATGAGCGGTCAACCCTTGCTGGACAGTACGCTGAAGCATGACTTCGAGCACAACTTTTTGCGCGCCGTTGCATACAGCACCGACTATCGAGAGCGGACACTTGATCCTCCTCCTGCCTTAGGCTCTTATCATCAAAGAGGCGCATCAGCTGGTCATGTGCCAAAAACGAGGGGCCCGTCTGAGCCGATCAAATACCGCATGAGCTCACTCCATACCAAGTCGACGAAGGTTCAAAGTCCTGTCAGAGTTCAATTTGAGGAATTATTTCAATATTCCATGAGGCGGGTTGCTTCCGAAAAGAATTGCGAATCGCACCCTACGAGACTGGCGACTCAACGAGCTTTGCGACAGGTAGACGGTCTAGCTGCGCTGCCTGAACCAAAATTCATGAGGCCATCGATCGATGGACAACTCAAAGTAAAACCAGGATCCCCGACAGCATCAGAGCTATTGCATGCCTTTCCTTCGCCAGGGAAATCCGCCCTCAAGCAGACTATCCTCTCGACTTCTGAGCGTTCCCGGTCACGTCCAAGCATTGGCGCAAGCACAGCCGGCAGCGTGCGTAGGGTTAGTTTTGATAGATCCACCGTTGGGACATACGAGCTCGCGCGTACAAGTCTTGACCACTCGCATCTCCACCCAGATGATTCGCGTGCCGGGCGGCCTCTTTTAACGCCATTTTCGGAGACTTCAGACCACCAGCTGGAAATCAGCGAGGCAACGGCAGTCAACCTTTATCCTCATAACAACGACTCGCTACTTGTTGTGCAACAACTGGCACGTTCAGCTGAGCTCCAGAGTACCGGGGCTATCATCAAAAATCTACTGGTCCAGCCCACACTCACAGTCCAGCCGGCAACGCCGCCAACGCTGAGCGCGGAAATCGTCAACGTGGATTCGCCGCTCCGGCATCCGAGAAAACCTCCTCATCCACCACTTCAGACGCCCGTTATCCAGATATCTCCAGCAACGCCAGCTGAGGAGCTCGAGACGTCGCCTTTTGATGAGGCAGAAGGACGGCCGGGACTGCCAAAGAGAAGTCTTTCGCTTAAGGACCATGCGATTCAATTCTCGCAGACTCTGATGCAACCAATATTTCCCAAGTCGAAAAGCTTCAAACGGCGCAGCGCACATCAAAAGAAGCGAAAGAATGAGCCGGTAGAGAAGGCCAACACGTTGCACCCTTTCTGGCAGCCACGTGGCTTCTGGGATGAGTTCAGTGATTCCGAGGACGAATTTGACGAAGAAGAGGACCGACTGCCCCCTGGTGGTGATACTTCCGATGTGGTATTGCCTCGCAGCGTGGCCACACGAGTCCTTGATAGTGTTCGGAATAGCGGTGGTTTCCTGATTGGAGACAGCCTTGGAGTCGAAAGAGTGGGATCAAACAAGCGACGACATCATATCTCGCTCCCTGTTGGATTGGGAAAAAGAACCAGCAGTCATGTTCTTCGCAGTACAAGTGAGGGCACGCTTCGTAGTCTAAAGAGTTTGGAGAGTCTTTCGAGGAAGAGTCAGCAGATGAAGAAATGGAATCCCAAGAATTGGAGAGTGCATTATGTCGGTGTTGGTGGGATGAGGGATGCGTGGAAAGAGAAGCAGGCGAGTAAGAGGAGGCAGAAGTTGAGAGATAGTATTGGTGTGAGGTACATGGTTGAAGATACGCCAGTCGTCTGATCATGCGCCACCCTGGTTTTGACAACAGGATGGAGTTTGGATAGTGGGGATGAGGATGGAAAATGTATCGTAATTTTGGGGGCAGTTTTGGGACTTCCGGTTTGCCTGTACTCATCTCTTTGGTTCGTCTGCGACGCTGTGATGGACACGGATTTTATGATGGCATGGATCAAGAGTTGTACATTAACCATGGATGGATGTAATTTCCCGCTCGCTCTTTGACTAGATGGTGTAGACAATCTTTTCTTCTTTTTTTCTTATATAGATGCTCTGGGTGGCTACTTTTCAGGTTGCACTGGCACGCTGGTACCTATCCGATAGGCAATAGATCTGTCGCTTAATCACAGCAAACTGAACAGCTGGCTGCAGGTGAAGTCCACCTGCACTGTCTGTGTATCAGCTGGAGGTCCGGGTAAGTAGGATGGAAGCTCCTGGTACTGCTCACTAGTCCTATCTGGTACTAGTACATCCGGTTGGGCAGTATCCATGTCGACGTCATACCGCCGGTATCATCATGTGCCTCGAGGAATGACGGGAATGTCACTGCACGCCCAAAATCCCAGCCAACCACAATCCACCAGCACAACAACCTAGCACACTTTGGCCCTAGAGACATTCATTACCCACTGCAAGCTATCAAAGCCTATTCCACCACCATCGTACCTCCCAGCGAGTTTATATAAAGTCACCACGGCCCCCGGCCTCACTTCAACCACCTCCCTCTCCTTCTCCCTCACTCAACAGTTGGCACAAGGCGACGACAGCTCCACCGTGGGCTTGTCAGCTCCCCACCAACTAGTAGGCACAGTCCTAGCTAGCAGTACCTACCGAGTACCTACCGACAGGGTATCCACCTAGCCGTCAATTCTACCAAACTCTACGCCACCCCGATTTTCCCCTAGTCAAACAAGACGTTCGCCTCAATGGCTAACCTGGCTCTACACGCAATAGCACTGGGTGCCGACAAGATCCCGGACAAGGCCTTCCACGCCGTTCCGGGAGGTTTCTTTCGGCCATCCGACGAAGCGAACCCACTGACGAAGAAGAAAAAGAAGAAAAAGAGGAAAAAGGATCTCGAAGAGGATGTAGACGACGCCAGAGACAGCAGCCATTCCAGAGACCGAGACGAGACCCCAGAAAAACAGCGCGAAGACGGCGGACATCGCTCGACGCGCGATCGTGACTGCGACCGCATGAAAGCTCAGCATAGCTACGAGGATTCAGAGTCGGAATCTGGCACCACCGAGGACGAAGAACCCGACATTGAACATCAGCCTCGTCGACGTAATCGCAAGTATCGGCCCAGCAGCCAGCTTGATCGCGGTTACTCCTCCGACGGCAATGCCATGACACACGACCAGTATCGTCCAATGCCAGGGTCTGCGCAGCCGCCTGCGAATTACTTCCCACCACCCCCAGTCGCGCCTGTGGATGAAGACCTGTTTCAGCCGAAGAAGTACAGTCCCACCGAGTACGGAGCATCTCCGGGTGAGCGCGACCAGTACTACACTGATCACCCCAAGGAACAGCAGCCCTATCCAGCTGCTTTCCAAGAGCCAGTAAGGCATCATTTTCATAATCGTCATCATCACCATCCTGGCTCTCATTTGAAGAGTGCTTTGAAGTCTAAGACTAACAAATCTCAGCCTCCTCCAGCTGCAGAGAACATCTCGACCAAACGATCAATGCCGGCAGACATTGAATTTGCTCGGACACAAGCTCCTTCGCCAACGCCGACCACATATTTTCCCCAGCAGCAATTACCGCAAGTTCTGCCACAGCCACAGCAGCAGGTGCCCTTCCGATCTCGACCTATCGGCGGAGGATATATCCCTCACGCTGAGTATATGGCTCCGCAGACCAATCGTCCATATGCTGCTGGTGCTCCTCCAGCTTTTGTCCCCGCGCCAACATTCGCCAATGGTCCAGCTCCCAGGGTCTTCCAGCCACAGCCGGCTGGTTATCCCAATCAGTCATCTTACGTCCCTCCAACCGATGTTGGTTACAAGTCAACTAAGAACCGGGACAGAGAGCGTGGGGATAGAGGCGATCGTGATCATGATCGTGACCGCGAGCGAGACAGGGATAAAGACAGAGACCACCACAGCCGTGGTGATCGCGACCGACGATCTTCTCGTCACACCAGTCGCCGGCACTCTCGATCGACCTCTCGCTCTCCTTCCCGTGATCACCGACGCCACCAGAGCTCACGAGGACACCGTGATTCGGAGCATCGACATCGCAGTCGCTCACGAGATCGTGATCACAAAAGCAAGAGCCACCGCACCAGCCGAACCAGTTCTCGCAAAGGCAGTTCAAAATCTTCGGGTCTTACTGCATTGGCAGGAGGTCTATTAGGTAAAGAATTGGGCGCTGGCAAGCTGGGCTCTCTTGTAACAGCTGCGTTAGGTGGTGCTAGTGCCAATGAATCCTCCAAGGAACCCAGATCCAAGTCAAGGCGAAGAGACAGCGATGATCGAGTTTACCATCGTCGGAGCAGTAAAGACGATCGCGACAAATACGAAGGCAAAGTCCAGTATGGTGGTGGTGATTACGATGCTGATAGGAGGAAGGAGGATGGTGGGCGCGTTGATCGAAAAAGCAAAGAACACGATGGTGCTCGAGATAGTAGAAGTCATCGGAGCAATGGACATAGGCGGGACTATTATGACAGTGATGGCTATGATTCCGACTGAGGTTGACGGTGCCTTTGGTCGTGGAATCTCGCTCCTGCTGCTGGCTATTCTCCATTTAGCGAGTACGTGGTTGCATTGCATGGCGCTGCATAGCTCGCAACATTTCCCTTTCACTTCTTTACGATGGTTCCGGAAACGACATGAGAACATGAGCACACGACCTTTGGGCTTGGGATTTTTGCATTGAAGTATGGGCGAACGAAAAGAGTACTCGATTGAAACGAATTCAGAGCTCCGGTACCCCTGTGAGCGTTGGGATCACCCGGGATTGGACAGTTTTGGGGACTATGATGGGTGGGGGATAATACCCTGATAGGGCTGGGACAGAGAATCACTTGGCTGGTGGGAGACTACACTTTTGCTGTTTCTTGGGCTCCCAAATATTGTGTTATTACTATTATCATCATTATTATTAACCCCTTGCACTACGAGTCTGAGATTGGAGAGTTCTACACCAGATTGTTGTGAAACTCGAGATTTTTGGAGGTTAGAATTTGCCATGCTTTTGACCTGTGTGCATCCCTCGATAATGTTACGGTATTGCAGAGTCCTGTCAACCACCACCACAAGCAAGCTCTCTTTTTTTCATGTGGGCTTTTCGTAGCATGGAATTGACCACGGCCAAGGAACATGAGCTTGGCCGCCGTGGTTACGGTGGAGGAAACGTTCGGCTGATGGAGCGATCAATAGCCTCATGCTGCCATAGGCAAACAGACAGGCAGGGAGGTCGGTGTTGAGAAACCAATATGTGGACGGACTGTGACGGTGGGAGAGACAAGACCGTCGACGGATCTGTGCGACATGGCAAAGGACGAGAAGCGCGATCATGACCGCGACACATGATTGTTATGGAGGAAAGCTAAGTTGAAGGAAATGAGATAGACTGTGGAATAGGTTGTGACGGGAGAGTGAGACGGATGGCCGGTATGGAATCCTGGCCATGGTGGTTGATGTGAATAACAAGCTCATATAGAACAAATATAGAATAAATAGCCAGCAGAGATAAAGGGGCAGCCAGAAGCAAGCAGCGACAGGGGACCTCTGCTTTCCTATAGCTACCTAGACGTGGCTTGCTTGAGAAGCTTAGATGATGGGATATATCGATATCGACGGGCCATCTCCCGCACAACCAAGCTGGAGCCCATGCCCATAGAACGATATCTACACTATGCGCCTTCTGCCTTCTTCACTGCTGATGCTGGTACTGCTGCTGTGATAGTCCCTCGACCGCACCATTCACCATCCATCCCCAAGCGATTCGCTCCCCTGGTTGCAATGCAAGGGAAATCAGGAACGGTCGCCAACCATTCGTTCCCCTGCACTTGGGCATCCAGCTCACCATTCCAACAACGGCTTCCCAACCAGATCAACAACCATCTTCAGCGCACGAGAGGCAGGAATCGTCCGCGAGGTACAGCCTGACACGCATCTTCAATTTCACGAACTGGACCGCCAGTACCAGGCCCCCCACGCCCCATGGTGCCGCCCGCCTGTGGAATCCATCCAATTATACCCCGAGAACACTAGCAATCCCAAACATCGCTTTGCAACATCCAGACTTGAACACAGAGCAAGAGACGAGACCGACCACTGCCGGCGCATACCCCCTGCTCACCCTTCCCGAACAGAGAAGAAGTCGCCAGAGCTTCCAGGATAGCTCATTGATTGTCGAGCGGAGCTCGGGAGAATACAGCGGCAAGACCAGTGTCAAGTTGCCCGACGACAGGAGGCGAGCAAGTCAACAGCACAGCGAACAAGAGCCGGGGCCTGAGCCGAAGCCAGAGACGGAGACGGAGACGGAGACTGCAGAAGCCGGACCAGGTCCTTCAACCACGGCTGCAAGAGTAGACGCATCGAAAGAAAGCATGGAACGGAAAGCAGACAGCCTAATGCCAGAGGCTGCCAGTCCTCAAGACCTGGAGAGTGGTCGAACTAAATCAATCGCTCGATCAACATCTCGAGCATCGATACCAATGTCGCGGCATGGCACTGGAGAACCTCAAGGTCTTCCCGATGAAGACGAGTTCTCGTGGGGCCCAAGCCATCCATGCTATCCTCATCTCAATCCACATGTCCCTCTCGCCTCTCCTCTGTACCAGACCACACGCATAATACGAATACGGCGAGATTGGATGCAGGTTGGTGATCTTGCACCAACTTTTGCTAACCTATATCCCGAGATCCTCGACCACCTCATTGAGGAAAGCGAGTTCAGAGAAATCATCAAAGCAATCAACGATGAGTTGATCACCGCCTTCAACCCGTATACTGCCAGAGCTTGGGTCGATACAATAATGGGTGTGGCGACATTTTGGCTTTGGGATGATGTCGGTCTTGCAGGTGTCAAGAAGAGACTGGACAATGTGGAGAAGAGAATTGAGAAGTGGAACAGAGATGTTGGCGTTCAAGAAGGCGTCAGCATCATCCCGTTGAGGCGGACTGCTTACCTTAATGTGAGCTTTTTCGACGTCGCTCCGCTGCAAACCTCGACTAATCATTCTTGCAGCTCGATATTCAAATTCCAGATCCCCACATCGGCCTCGAACCTACTTCCATTGGATCGAGACCTGACACCAGAAACACGAACGTTGCTCCTGGTAGCGATGCGGGAGCAACCGAACAACTTGGTCCCATGCAACACGAGCAGCAAACGCTCGCAAGCAGGCTCGCTGTATGAGTGGACACCCTGTACATTTTGCTTACATTTTGCTTTTCCTTTTTTCGTTTGGAGCTTCACGACTTCTTGCACGAAGTTGAGCCGGAAAAATAATGGCGTCTGGTTCTCTGTTTGATGCAATCATGTATTTTCTTTCTGCTGTCGCCGCATTACATGTCATTTTAAAGGCTCCGAGCCCATTTGATACCCGTTCTAGTTGAGCATAGAAAGGGAATGATGTTCCCTCACACGAGATGGGACATTTCGTAGTAGCAGTACATACACAATGATGACCTTCTTGGATATGATACGCGACCATGTACCTACATGCAACCTGGACTGTTCGTGAGATAGTAGGAGGAATCTCCGTAGCTCTAATTCTAAAGCTACCTGCTAGGAGGTACCTCCTAGGTACCTTACCCCGGCAGAATCCCCAGGCCCGAATTACCGCTAGTAGCAGAGCCGAGGCGGTGCGGGGGTATCTAATGCCTTGTTGCTTTGCCTCGGAACCCAGAAAATGGACTACCAAAATCGTCTCAGGTTATTGTGAGCCCAGAACTTTCCCACCTCTTCTCATCCTCCTCATCTTCTTTCTAGTCTCTTTTGTGCCGATTCGCTGAGCTTCCAAGCATATCGATTCCCCCATTCTATCCTCCAACATGGCTGAACTACTTCCTGCCGGCGCCAATAAGTATAACCTCACAGCTTCTCAACGCGTTCCCCCCATTGCTAGACCATTCGTTTCGGAGAGAGCCCTTAGGACTCTTGATGTTGTATGTGCTCTCTCTTTCTATTGTCAGCATCGCCATCCCTTGTACCTATCACTTGCTCATCCAAACCAACTATTCGCTGTCTCTTCGCCTCAATCTCAAACACTCCCAGTTGCTAACCACCACCCGCATTCAGGTTGAGAAATTTGTAGACGAAGAATGTGTACCCGCCGATGCCGTCTTTGCCCAACAACTCGGCTCCACCAACGAAGAACGCTTTTCCGCCCACCCGCCGATAATTGAGGAGTTGAAGTTGAAGGCCAAGAAGTTGGGATTATGGAACCTGTTCTTGCCCAAGGCGCATTTTAAGGAGGGAGCTGGCTTCTCTAACTTGGAGTACGGGCTGATGGCTGAGTTGTTGGGGAAGAGTGCCACTGCCTCTGAGGTGAGACGATTCCTCAAGTCAGATGGATAGCAATTGACGACCTGGAAGTGGCCGGAGCAAAGGCTGATATTTTGAGTGACATAGGCAACCAACTGCGCAGCACCAGATACCGGTAACATGGAGGTCCTTGCCAAATACGGCACTGAGAAGCAAAAGCGAACATGGCTCGATCCCCTTCTCGATGGCAAGATCAGATCAGCCTTCCTCATGACAGAACCAGACGTCGCTTCTTCAGACGCCAAGAACATCAACCTGACAATCAAGAAAGAGGGTAACTCATGGGTCCTCAATGGCTCCGTACGTCTGTCCTTTCCTAGATCCCATCTCTCCCACCTTAGCGTATCATCTGCAGCAGCAACTAACAGTACCTGTGAAACAGAAATGGTGGTCTTCCGGTGCCGGCGACCCTCGCTGCCAAATTTATATAGTCATGGGTAAATCCGACGCCCACAATGCAGACACTTACAAACAACAATCCGTTATCCTTGTCCCCGCTTCTACACCTGGCATAACAATCCACCGAATGCTCAGTGTCTTTGGTTATGACGATGCCCCTCACGGCCACGGTCATATCAGTTTCAACAACGTCCGCGTCCCCGTCGACCACATCGTTCTTGGTCCCGGCCGCGGTTTCGAGATAATTCAAGGACGTTTAGGTCCAGGACGAATCCATCACGCCATGCGTTCAATCGGTGGCGCGGAGAAAGCCCTAGACTGGTTTTTGGCCAGGATCAATGACGAGCGCAAAAAGCCGTTTGGGAAACTGTTGAGTGAGCACGGTATCATGATCGAGCGCGTCGCTACTTCTCGTATCGAGATTGACTCGGCACGTCTTATCGTTCTGAATGCTGCTATTGCAATCGACCAAGCTGGTGCTAAATCTGCCTTGAAAGAAATCGCCATTGCCAAAGTGCTGGTTCCACAAGCCCTCCTCAACACCTTGGATAAAGCGATTCAGGCGTATGGAGGAGCGGGCGTTTGCCAGGATACACCGCTGGCGAAGATGTACGCCAATGGCCGTACGATGAGGATTGTTGATGGACCGGATGAGGTTCACCTGTTGCAGTTGGGGAAGAACGAAAACAAGAGGGCGAAATTCACTGCGGCCAAAATCGAGAGCCAGAGACATCGGTCGCTCCAATTGTTAGACAAGTATGGTCTTAGTAAGAGGGATCCTTTGTTCTTGGGCAGAAGTACTGGGGACTCTGCCAAGTTGTAGATTTACGGCACGCTCACGGGAATGAACAACGAGAAAGAAATTGAATCACGCTTTTGTTTGCAAAAAATACTAAGTTGGAATTTGCATAGTGCCTTCCTCTCAACGAAAAGCTGATTACAGATTCCGAATTCTCTCCCTTTTTGAACGGACTTCAATTTATACAATCTCAATATCAAGCCCAAGGGAGATGATGATGACAATTGTTTCTAACATATCTTTAAATCGGCGTTAGAGGGGCGTGTACATATGGAGGCGTCGGTTTTCTTGTTTTAGGCAAAGAGGACGTGTGAGAAAACAAATCCGAGAAAACAACGTTTTTGAGAGATAGAAGTAGAGGATGAGGGACTGTTTGAATTGGACATAGACTTTCGGCACTCGAAGCGAAGCGAAGCGGAAGAAACCGCGCCTCTCGGTGCTCTAAATAGGAAACATTCTTATCACAATTATCGGGTTAAGAAGAGACGGGTGGAGACTTAGCCTTATTATTCCTGGAGTCCACAGGGCTGTGAACCTGAACATCCGAACCCCATACTTGCGTGTTTGTGGCCAGAATCTGCTTCGGACGTGCGGAAAGTCAGTGAACGCGTGTTCGGTAGTGTGATTTAGAGGGAGATTGAGACTCCAGGCTACTTAAAGTCTATCTTAGGGGCTTGCCTTATACACATTAAACAGCTGAGTCAAACCTTGGAACCGTATGAGTCGCTAGCTATTCAATTTGTTTCTATCTCCCAGTCGAAATCTTATTGCGCTAATTGTTGGAGGCAATATATAATTATTACTAATCACGCCTTACAAGAATCATTTATACTCCGCGCATGTCTCCCTTTATCAGAGCTATTTATTGGCATGCAACCAATGCCACCAATACCTTTTACACTCCGACGAAATCTGGAGGGAGCCGTGCACACCGCAATTGGAAATGCACCCCTGCCCCGCATATAATGGTACCCAGAGCTAACACCAGCTGAACCGCGTCCAGAACGAGATGGATTGGCAACTGGCTTCCCCGCAATTCGCGGTTACAAGATACGACGAAAAGCGGAGGAGGCGGATGAAGGCATATAATGTTGAGTGTTTATCTAGGTTCATCTAGAACAGTATCAACGTCTTCGCTTTGCACCGATTCCATATCCAATACTTCTTTGAATATTAAAAAGGGTGACAGTATGAAAGCCGTGCATTATGAGGGTCCGTTCAAGGTCTCAGTAAAGGAGATTCCGAAGCCAAAACTTCAACATCCGGATGATGCGATTATCAAGGTTACGACTTCCGGTAGGTTGCTCCTTAAGGATGTCTGGAAGTCTGTTATTACTGACTTTCATTTCAGCAATTTGCGGATCAGATTTGCACATGTATCAAGGCAGAACAGCAGCAGAATCCGGCCTCGTTTTCGGGTAGTATCCTTTGCACCTTTCCTCACAACCCCACTGATGACTAGCAGTCACGAGAATATGGGAATAGTTGAAGAGATCGGAGAAGGCGTAACACTGTTGAAGAAAGGTGACCGAATCGTGCTACCCTTCAACGTGGCCGATGGTAGATGTCAAAATTGCGAAGAGGGAAAGACAGCATTCTGCACCGGCGTCAATCCAGGCTTCGCAGGAGGGGCTTATGGATATGTAGCCATGGGTCCATACCAGGGAGGACAGGCCCAGTGGTTGAGAGTACCATATGCCGATTTCAATGCATTGAAGTGAGTTCTTTCGTGTCCTAGATGAAGCCAGTCGGCTAACAAAATCAAGACTCCCACCCGGGAAGGAATTCGAAAACGACTTCATCCTCTTGGCCGATATTTTCCCGACGGGCTGGCACGGAGTCGAACTTTCTGGCTTCCAAGCCGGCGAAAGCATCGCCGTGGGTTCTTTCCTTGCTTTGATATGTACGCACAATGAGCTCTCATGCTGACGCGATCCATCGCTTCAGATCTTCGGTGCTGGCCCTGTCGGTCTAATGGCAGCATACTCAGCTGTCCTTCGTGGAGCGAGTCGCGTTTTTGTTGTCGACATGGTGAAGGAAAGACTTGACGTGGCAAAGAAGATTGGGTGTATACCGATCGATTTCACGTCATCGGACCCCGTGGAGCAGATCATCAAGGCAAACGGAGGTATGGTGGACCGCGCAGTTGATGCTGTCGGTTACCAAGCCGTAGACAAGTCTGGAAGCAAAGAGAAGCCAAACATTGTCTTGGATCAGCTCATCATGGTGACTAGGCCTACCGGTGGACTTGGAATCCCAGGTCTATACGTGCCCTCAGACCCTGGCGCGCCAGATGAACAGTCTGGTAAGGGACAGATTCTTATCAGCTTCGGCAAGCTCTTCGAAAAGGGATTGTCGTTGGGAACGGGCCAGGTAAGCTCTCATGTGCGGGATAAGGGGCATGTATGCTAATCGTTTCAAGTGCAACGTCAAGAAATACAACCGATACCTTAGAGATTTGATCATTTCCGGCAGGGCGAAGCCATCCTTCGTCGTGTCGAATGAGATCTCCATCGATGACGCCTCAGATGCCTACACAAAATTCGACAAGCGCATTGATGGGTATACCAAGGTTTTGATTCATCCCCATGGAGGGTTTCAAGCTGCGGGCTAGGATGGTGAGCCGCTGTGCATATGTTCAGTAGCTGCCTAAGAACGTACCCAGTTCTCGACCATGCTTTCACCCTGATCGCGAGTCTTCTCCGTGACCGTGTATCGCCTAACATCTGACAATTGCAAAACGTCGGCCTGGTTCCTCTTCCTCTCCTTCTCCGGCTTCGTGCAGAGAGGCTCTCAGGGCCGGTGGTGTCTGTGTAGCTGCCTAAGAAATACCTCGCACGCTCGTGGTTCCTGACGCGATTGCAACTACTGTCAAGGGATAGCAACCTCAGTCCTCCTCTTTCTCCACAACGTAGGCCGAAATGATCTTGATTTCTTGTGTCGGCTTGTCGTCGCGATCAGTCTGTGTCATTCCCAAACTTTTGACGATCTTGATTCCGTCCGAGACTCTTCCAAAGATGGTGTGCTTTCCATCAAGCCACGGCGTAGGCGCTAGAGTAATGAAGAACTGCCTCGCAATCAGCGTATGTCCGCTATATACCCAGAATCGTAACACATACCTGGCTGCCATTCGTATTGGGACCACTGTTCGCCATGCTCAATATTCCAGCTCCCGTGTGTTTCAAGTCAGGCTTGATCTCGTCCTCGAATTTCTCGCCATAAATTGAACTTCCGCCTCTGCCAGTGCCAGTCGGATCACCGCCTTGGATCATGAAATCCGGGATCACGCGATGGAAGATGAGGCCGTTGTAGTAGCCGCGCTGGGCGAGTTGCGCAAAGTTCTTGCATGTCTTTGGCGCATGCTTTTCATAGAGCTCGACGGTGATGAGGCCCTGTGAATGGTTAATTTATGCCTATCCAGCCATGGTAGATAAAGGAGCCATGCCCTAGAGGTCTCAAGCGCAACTTCAGTCGCCATATTGTACGTGTAAACTGAAGTGAGGTGTGTTGATGTCAGTAGATACCTCCGGTAGCCTTCAAGGTTCCTTCGACCGCATCCGTCCCTTCAAGAAGTTCCAACAATCGCACGTGAAGGCAGAACATCACCACTTGTAAAATTGATACCCCGAGCAAATAGTCAAGAGCTTGGAATACCTCAATATGGCCCTTCAGAAGTGGGCGCTGCCACAGCTATCAAAGTTGCTTCCCATCGATGATGAATCATTAAAGCAAATAATATCATACACCGAAACATTGTCCAAAGAAGCCGGAGCAGAGCATCTCAAAAATATGCTAGGAGACTCCGCACAAGCAATCGAATTCATCACTACTTTCAACTCTCGCCGTCAAGCTCCGGCAAGTGGCAATTCATATGCATCAGCTTCCCGACCACAACCAGACCTGCCGGCCGGTATCCCAAAATCGAAACCTAAACAGAGAAAGAAAAATGATTTCAACAAGTTGCCTCCACCACGCCGTCCTGAACCATTTGGAGATGTTTCTGGAGCCTATATCAAACCGCCAGAGCAGGATTATCTGGCAGGTGCCTCAAAGGGCCGCAGACAGGCGCAACAAACCAGTGCATTCTCTTTGTCTGCGACACCAGAAGCACTTCGACTCCCGTTCTCGGCCTCAGGCGGAAGTTCTAATGTGTCCTCGCGAGCAACAACGACGAAGCTCCCTCCATCCGCTGCAGGTCGGCTAATATCCGACACGTCAAAACCGAATTCCCGTTCAGCGTCGCCGACAGCAAAACCTAAGACCAAGGTTTCCATTGCCGGAGGAATACCAATGCACGGCCAATCGACCGCATTATCAGACCTCGAGTCCGCCATACGAGAACTAGAAATCCAGACGAATCCCTCTCTTACCCAAGACAAAAATCGCCGAAAATGCAATTGCATGGCCCAACGCCACGCCATCCTGGAAGCCGCACCCAACTGTCTAAGTTGCGGAAAGATAATCTGTGTAAAAGAAGGTCTAGGGCCCTGCACCTTCTGCAGCTCGCCTCTCCTAAGCCCAAACGAAATCCAATCTATGATCCGCATCTTGAGAGAAGAACGAGGAAAAGAAAAACAGTCCACCCACAATAACCAACAACGAAAAGCCGAAATATCAAAAACACCACGTCCATTCGCCTCATCACATCTCGCTTTCCCGGGTGCCCTCTCCAATCCCTCCTCCAACAATAATTCCGATAACGAAACAGATCCCGAGGTCTCCAAGTTAGCTGCCGCAAAAGCCCATCGCGATCGCCTTTTGACATTCCAAGCCAACAACGCAAAAAGAACCAGAATCCACGACGAAGCCGCTGATTTCGAGCTTCCTACTTCCGGGACAAATATGTGGGCGACCCCGGCCGAACGCGCCTTGCAATTGAAACGTCAGCAAAAGGTGTTGAGAGAACAAGAATGGAATGCGCGGCCGGAATGGGAGAAGACGCGGGTTGTTGCGAGTATTGATCTTGTGGGTGGGAAGGTTGTTAAGAAAATGGCGAGGATGGAGAGGCCAAAAAGTGAGAGTGAGGAGAGTATGGGAGAGGAGGAGGACAGAGATAAGCGGTTTCCGCAAGAGATGGTGAGGGGAAAGGGCAAGGGCAAAGGGACGCTGAGTGAAAATCCGTTGATGGGTGGGTTGATCAGACCGATTGCTAAGGTCAGCAGCGATGAGGGCAAGGGCAAGGGCAAGGAGAAGGGAAATATTGCTAAGAGGAGTACTTGGAGGAGGGTGCAAGATGATAATGAGGATAACGAGAGGTGGATTTTGGATGGAGGTTTGCATGGCCAGAACACGGAATTGATAGAGAAGAGTGAACAGCCTAGTTGTGGGTGATCACAAATACTCATTTAATAGCTGTCTTCCATCGCATCTTAGCTATTATGCGTGGTCAGGTATCCTATTCATGCAATTCCCAAGTTCATATTCTTGATGTCAAGGAAAATGAGGTTTTAGATTTTTAGAAATCTCCTTCCGCTAATGATTATCTTGAAGTTGGAATCATACTCAACTCAGAGTAAGAATCTTGATTTGAACCGCATTATCGATGCTTTGATAGCATTTCATATGCGGTAAACGCTAATGAGTCAATAGTGCCAGTATTGCAATTAGCCCGGTCAGACAATGCAATATTTACTGACGTCTTCTCCTCCCAATTAGTATATATCGCCAAAAGATTGAAGAAGTCAAGCCGGAGCGGGAGGGCGGAGGTAATGGGTACGATATGTGCCATTATTTACTATACCCGGCCGATACAAGAATGTACCAATCTCAATCTCACTTCCAAATCGATGCCGATATGTATCGATCACAACCAGCAGAGGCTTTGGTGTGCAAAAATACGATTCGTTAGTTGTTGTTATTGTTCTTGTTCAAAACAAGTCACTTAGATTAATCTCATCTAATGTTTCGTTTTTTTGTTCATTAATCAAGAGTGAATCTGTATTGACCTTTCTTACATATTTGAGGTATGGGTTTCACTGCATTCGAGAGCAATGTCAGGGCCAGTAACAATGATAATATTATGGGAGGACTGATTGGAAACATACCATTTCTTTTCATCCTCGCCCTGAAAGCAAAAGATACACTTACAGGTGCTGATGGAAGAAATCTAGCAGAAGCTTGTAACCACGTTCATACTCCTTCTTCACTTCAGCGTCCTCGAGGTTGGATCTGGAAAGGGTCAGCGTCTTCTCAGTTTCCTGCTCAATAACATAGCTCACCTGGCAGCCATCCATCCGTGAATCTGAGTTGGAAAGAACTCAACAATGTTTTCAACCTTCAATGCCTTGCTGTATGCGGTAACGGCGTCCTTGTCCTCGTCTTTCGATGGCAAAACAGCGATTGGGATTGTGACCTTTGGAGCATCGGCAGGATCAACCATGGCAGGGTGACAAGCCGCAGCAACCTTGAATGGTGTTCCCTGTTGCGAGACCAGATTCACGATCTTGCCACCCCAGCAGAGGCCAACAATAGCCAAGGTCTCAATATTGTACACCTTTTTTATGGCAGCCACGAGGTCTGGGATGCGCTTGACGGCCTTTGTTGGAGCAGCTGTGGTCTCGAAGAACTTTCCAAGCTTTGCACCCTTCTCTTCGTTGTCTGGTGGGTACCATGAGATATCTGCTGGAGAACCTTCGAAAAAGTCTGGAATGAAGACTTGGTATTGCTTCTCCTTGTCGCCGTATGCGAGAATATCGGCGCCCTGAAGGGTCTGAGGGAAGTAGCCAAAGATGTCTGAATCCGAAATTTAGCAAGGTGATACGCAGCCTTTCGTTTGAAGCTCGATTCCCCACCATAAACGACAAAGATGGCATACTTCGCGTTGGCATCGCCAGTGTGGTACGTCTTCAATCCGTCGACCTTGACATATTTTCCTTTGGGCTCATAGCCCTTGCTAACAACGGGAGGAACGGTGCAGCCTGCCCAAACCGGTCAGTGGGGAGCTCCGCGAAGCTATATAGGATGCGAGGCAAGTCGTACAAGCTGCCGAGTGAAGAGACATGCCGCAATTGGATCGTCTTGTGGTGGAAGTAAGTGTTCTACCTGAGGTTTTCTGCAGAATTGTGACGCTGTATTGAGTGTGAAGTGAAGCTGAGGAATTGGGGGCCGAAGAAACGTTGAAGCTTTCCAGACCGAGGCCGATAAGGAGACTCCACGGCCCGGAGTAATACCGACGCGCCGTATACCTACACAGTAGATTACGCCAGACATCTCCATCTCAGTGCGGGAGATCGCATAGGAGAGAAGGACCCCGAACCCGAATAACAGCTGCAGTTGCCCGAGTCTCATCCGATACAACTGAGAGATTCCGAGGGCGTTCCTCCATGATCGCTGCGGAGTGTTGAACCTGCGAGTATGGAACCTGCCAATTCTCAACCCAACGTTTATATATCTAGAACATGTCGTGCATCGCCCCAATCGCGAGAAACATCGTCGAACATTGAGATGGGTAAGAAAAGATATGGATGTTCTCCACTATAGAGAGTAGATCTATCCATCATTCCCTACCAATTTTTAATAGGTTTTGTCTTTTTTGAGTGATGCTGAATTCTTGACGACAAGCATGCTGTGATCGTTGCATCTCCTTCCACCAGCTCGTTGGACGTGAATCAATGAGACTCATCCTGATGACAACCTCACCTCGTCCCTCAATGTGGCGTGGAAACATGAATACTCCCATCGACCCCATGCATCGTTATTCGTCCGTGGTCATCTCCACGATCCCAACCATCTCGACGAGAACATCATCCATATCTGTGTCCGAGTACCGGAGGACGCGAAATATCCTTCGTCTCCCTCGACTCACCCCAAAACAAATAACAGCACCGATACAGTTATCTGAAGAAAGAATCTACTCCGCAAACCAAACAAAAGAGATGTGAAAACCCAGATCAAACGAATGTACAGAGTGAAAGAAGAAGAGGTATTGTGCAAAAATTCACTGCCGCTTTCGCAAGTCACTCATAAAACTGCGTGACTAATTTCCGGGGGAAAACGACCAAATACGCCGAAATGACAGCATTTGGAGGACTAGACGCTCAGAAATAATCTCCCAACAATTAGCCGTCAGATACCTACAAAAAGCAACAGAATTAGTGAACGCCAGGAGGAGCAAAGGAGTTGTTGGTGAGGCTCAATTTAAGCATACGCTTAAGGTCTTCCTCAACAGATTTGGCGTTGAATTTTGCCGGTGGTGGATTACGATTGGTAATTGGACCAGAAGGAGCAGGGTATGGTCCATTGTGTGATTGTGGTCGTGAGTGGGCATCAAGTTCTGATGATCCCAGAGGTGGCAGCGAGTTCGAAAATTGCTGTCGCGGATGATCAATATTTGGCAAAGTAGTGGGGATTTGTGCCAGGGGATATTCTCGCATAGCCTGGTCGGAATTGATCGCGTGCTGGTGATTCATAATATTGTTGCCCCGGTTGGCGAACTGATTGGCGTTATCTGGAAGCTCCACTCTTGGTGATGGGTGGAGTTCCTGACGCAAGTTTGAAGCACGCCTATCCGGGTCCTGTTTAACTGCCTGAAAAAGATCTCCAAGATTTCGATTTCCATAGTGGAGGTTTTGCTGATGCTGGAGATTTTGCTGATGCTGAGTTCGAGGCCTCGGCATAGGAGACGTATCTGCACTGCACGGTGGTTGTTGCGGGCCACGATAGAAGAGAGAGGCTGAGGCGTCTGGCAGCCTAGATGCCGGATGATGTTGACCAGGACTAGCCATAAGAGAAGGCATCGAATTGCCATGCATTGGTGAGCCATACATTGGTTGTTGTCCATTGCGGCGTATGCTTTGGTAAGGCGAAACAGCGCTTGGAGGAACAGCAGAGGGAGCAGAAGCCATGCGATCATTGAGATTCGGCCGAGGACTAGCTTTATGCAATTGGGGCGAGGCGTTGCTTCCCTCCAACTCCATCATGAATTGCTCCTTGTTGGATACGTTCGACCCATGTCGGTTATGTTTGTCGGCGCCCGAACCATAAATGCTACTCCAGTCAGTCGGTCGCTTGGGCTCGGTGTTGAAGCTTCCAATTGCTGGTCTCGTGGGTGTGGACCCAGGCGCCCCATTCCCTGTGCTCTGTCTCTTGGCTTTCTGCTCTTTATCTTTCTTGAATAAGAAATCGAGGGGCGAATCTTCGCTGCGCGGAGGTGTGGGTATGGCAGGTACAACTTCAGCAAGCGCGGGCGATTCAGTCTTATCACTCTGATCTGACTCTTGATCTAATCGAGTTTGTAGACTCGCTTGTGAGGCTTCCTGCGGCATCGATTTGGAGTAAAACTTTGGCATGGGAAGGGCAGAGGGCGCTGGAGAGGCGTTCCAAGTTGGACCAGCATATGCAGCCGCAGGCTTTGCGGGAGTCGTCGCGGGAGGTGAAAATAGCTGATTGACATGGCCAGACATCTGTTGTTGCTCGTATTGGTGTCTTGCTGGCTGAGGAGACTGGTTTCCATTTTGCCGGATTGCATTGTTCTTATTTCGCGGCTGCTTCTTTCCAGTACGCTTGCCCACCGATTGTTGAGCCTGCGGAGAACCATAGCCCGGGTTACCCGTCATCGGAAGGTCATCAGCTGTTGTCACAACAAATTCCCCGTTCTCATTGAAGTATCCCTCGGCCGATGGTGAAGTGTCATCCTGCCAAGCGGAGTCGACATCTTTCCGCGCATTATTCTGCCGAATCTGCTTCTGCTGCTGAGTATCTGCGGGATTTGCGCTTTCATTTTCGGCGGTGGGAACAGCGCTCCTGGAGTGCTTGTGCCTCGAGGCGCGAGGCGTACGCGATTGTGGCGGTGATGTGCCAGGCATGTGAAGAGAGAGTGAAGTAACGTTTAGGCAGTAGGCGATCCAAGAAAATTGCCGGGTGGCAGTGGTGCCTTGTAGCAATGAGCCGGTCTCGTTTGAGTGTAGATGTTTTTGAGGCTGTGGCTGGTTGGGTTGGGTACTTGGGTTGTAATGATAGGGTCGGGCCTGGCTCATGAAATGGGGGGCGGTTTGGAACTCTGAGTTGTATATGAATGGCTACTCGTTCGCTGGCTGCATGTTTGTGTGAGAAAGAGAAGTGTTATTGCTACGGTCATTTCTGTGAAGTGAGGTGTTTGGCGGAGAGGACTGGAAGGTTTCGGACCTTGGTAACAGGTTGATTCGTGGCGGAGCCCATCACCGTTTACAGGGCGCAAATTCAGGTTGAACGTCAGACGGGCTCATGCGCTACCTAACCTACGGAGGGACCAAATTACGAACTTCAATAAATCACCCAAGAAAAGAATTCTGCGGAAATTGGTAAAGCGTCAAGGAGTAATTGGTATCTTTTAGCGCCAGGAGTCTGACGAAGAATGAGAACCTGAAGGAATGACCAAGTTTCATTCCTCAAACCAGCACTCGCAGCAAATGCTTGCAAAGGTGACCATGCTGGGTGACCATGGCATATCCACCGCCAGTACTCTCTGCCAAAGGCCCAACCATATATGATGACCGTATACCTACACTACAAGCAAGCCAGCTGTAACAACTTTTGGACTAGACCTTGAACCCCAAATGCCTCCTCAATCTCTTGACCGAGATGTTTGCGCAAAATAGAAGTCATGACCATTCACGCCTGTCAT
This sequence comes from Venturia aucupariae, assembly GCA_003693225.1. Classification (NCBI taxonomy): domain Eukaryota; kingdom Fungi; phylum Ascomycota; class Dothideomycetes; order Venturiales; family Venturiaceae; genus Venturia; species Venturia aucupariae. The sequence goes on along the minus strand of QWZN01000168.1, from coordinate 5,616 downwards.
CGCGCGCAAGATGTTATTACAAAGAATTTGTCGTTCCCATCTATCAATAGATTCATTTATCCAATGACCATACCCTTGAGACCAGGCATGTCGCCCTCTTTGGCGGCAATTTCGAAATAGCTATAGATGATGGTGACTGCGAGGAGAATCGAAGTTCCTGAGCCCAAAGCTCCGAGCAAGTCGGCGCCGACCGATAGAACACCGATGATGGCACCTCCGAAGGCGGCTGCCGTGGGAATGACACGCTTGAGTTCCTGGTGAGGGTTAGTAAAGGGTCTAGGTGAGGCTCATTAAGTAGACTTGCCTTATACATGCTCTGCTCGCGATGACCAGCCATGACCAATCCTTGTTCCTTGAGTTGTTTTGCAACGTCGCGTGGTGCGGATCCGGAAACTTCCACCCAGGTCTTGGAGAACAATGCACAGGCGGCAATCATGTAGACAAGATAGATTGCGGTGTGGATGGGATCGACCAAGGCCTCGGAGACAGATAGAGGTGGGGACATGTAGTAGGCGATCCCAGATACAGCGTGAAGCTGAGCTCCCGCACCTTCCTTGGTCTCCCAAGTGCCAATCAATTGAACGAGGAGATTGTCCGAAAAGCGACCGTAGAGCATTTGGGACACCAAAAAGATGTTGGAAGAAAGCGCGCTCTGCAACATGATGGGCATGTTACTGGTGTAGAACAGTCTCACGGGGTATGAGCCACGCATTCCACGCTGTCGGCTGCTCTTGACTGGGATCTCGACACGGAAGCTCTGGAGGTAGATAACAGCCGCGAAGATGGCGAGAGTAGCAATGAGGTTTGAGATGTTGGGAAGGTTCTGGCGGAAGAATGCCTCACGGAGCGCCGAGGACTTATCAGGCCAGGTCACAAGAAGGTGGAACAAGGCGAGTATTGCGCCCTCAAATTCTGGGCCTCTTCCAGTGTTGATTGTGGTTGGAGAGAATGATTTCCAGACAATCTGTTCGCAGACATTGGTAGCAATGAACAAGCTGATGCCGCTGCCCAGACCATACCCTTTTTGAAGTAGCTCGTCCAGGAGGATGACAATGAGACCAGCAATGACCAATTGAACAACTAGCAAGACACAGATGCCCAGTCCCAACTCAGATGGTGGTCCGTATAGTCCAGAGAACACGTAGACGCAAGCTTGTCCAAACGACATGATGATTGCCAGAAGTTTCTGAGCTGTCTGGTATAGTTCGCGGTCGGTCTTTAGGTTCATGTCAATGTCGAGGATGTGGGTGCCAGCAAGAAGCTGGAAAACCATGCCTGACGTGATAATAGGGGTGATTCCGAGCTCCATTAGTGTGCCTCTATTGGACGCCATCATCATACGGAGCCAGAAAAGAGGATCAGAGCTGTCCGATGACACGATGCCGTATAGGGGCATCTGGCTCATTACGAGGAAGATGAGAAGTGTGAGGCCAGTCCATGTTAATTTTTCTGCGACGTAGGTATTAGTAGATTTCCCACGTTGTGTGCAACTGTCAACGAGGCCTACGATTGAAGGGCACCTTCGTTTCCGGCGAAGCGATCTCTGGGAGTAGAGGCACGAAGGGCTTGATCAAGTCAAGGAAGCGTACTGGTCAAGTTAGCAATCGTAAACGAGGCCATATAATAGTCGCGAAGGACAAAGAGACATACATCCACTCATGATTGCGCTGAGTTTTGGACCGCCGACCTGAGTGAGAAGAAGGAGAGCGTGTGAAGCACACTAGATACTTTCGAAGAAGGAATTGCGCGATGGACTCAATGAAAGAGGGAGAGTCGATGGCTTTGTACAGAGCAGAGAGTGGTAAGGACACCTATTTGTCCCTGTCAAAATAGCAGGGGTGGTGGCTAACAACGAATAGGCTTAGCGAACCTAACCCGGCTCAACTTCGACCTACCGCCCCGCAAGTAAATCTGAGCCTCCTTTTCTCTCCTTTCAACCTGCCCCATGGCTGATCCTCTTGTACAATTAACAACATCATCAAACTCTGCCCACAACCCTATACATGGATAAGCACTCGTAACAATTTTCCTCTGTCAGCTCATTCGGCCTCTCGTCACATAACATCTAACGTTGAACATTCACCGAAGTTCCCATAGATACCAGGGCCTTCTCTCAATCAGGCTGAATCTTGGTTCAACGTTTCTGTTACTGGTGTTCTGGAAGGACGCTCCTCGGGCCTCAGCATTACTGTCGATTCATCAACTGGGTCACAAGAACCAGCGCTATAGGAAACAGGCTCGTTGGATTTTCCTATTGCATGTTGATTTTGAACGAACTTTCCCCTTTTGATTCTCGACACTTTCAGCCTTGCTCTCTGGCACGACGTAAACCTTTTATGCTCATTGTACATGGATCACGGCATACCGATGTCGTTGACTCGTGGGAATGCCACAATCGATACTGATAAGTTCTCGGTAATGTCCAGATTTCCATATTCGAAAGCTTAGTGATGTCGATATCGGGTCATAATGGCTGAATTGTTTTTGGCCGTGAAGGAGTTATGCGAATGATAGGCCTGTGCCCGTGACCAGATAGGTCTTCCTCTAGCGATTCGTTCGAACGTCACCAACTTCTTTCTCGACTGGTGGGCTGTTGTCAGTAACATTCCCGTTTGTTCTGTGATATTCAGATCATTGCTTGGTTTATGCTACGAATGTTTCGGTTCCGCTTCAATCTGAATTATCAATATCCACCGCAGGGGGAACAAACTTTTTGTTGGACCAAGCTGCTCGGTGACGCGCAATGTTTCTACAAGAAAAGGCCTACTCCGGCTACGCAAAGCATTTCCATCTTTTGACCCAAAAATCCTGTTATTTCCGCTGAGGGCTAGGATTTATATGGTTGCTGTTCAAGAACACTTGGAGCTGTCTAGGAGAGACTGAATGATACCCAAAAGAGTGAAGAACCGATGCATGATGTAAGGCTGAAGCCAATCTTACTCGAGTAGAATAAACCATCTCCGTCGCAAATAACGAGTTCTTTCATTTTCATCGATACATAGTGAATTCTTCCATAATTTATGTCTGCTTCAGCCTCGGGTTTGGATTACCATATATATATCTAAGCACTCGCTTTGAGAAAGCCATCTTCTTTGCCACGATCGGTATCGATGAATTCATAAAGTATTGGGACAGGGTTCTACCAGTCTTTCCGCAATACCAGTCTCAATTTACGATTCACGGTGGTTGTTGTAAGTCTGTGAATGTAAACGGTATGTTAGCATTAGGCTCTAGTAGCGGGGACTCGAATGCCTACCAGTTCCGCAAACAGCTCGGATATATATTCTATGTGAGCCTGGCCTGGCACATTCAGTCGGGTCATTCTTCCTTCAAACACTCCCACCCAAACAGAGTTTGCTGCAACACCGCGAGCCCGAACCGCTGCTTTGTTTTCCGAATTCCGCGTTAAAGACCTCCGTCTCGCCATTTCTTACTGGCAACAACTCCATCGCCTCTACCCAAACACCTCTGACCCCCACCACCAAATCCTCTGAACAACTCCGAACAAGCTATTCAGACCACAAACCATGGCCGATGTAGACATGACCGATGCTCCTCCAGCAAAGGCTGCTCCAACAAAAGCTGGCAAGTCCGACGACAAGAAACGCTTTGAAGTCAAGAAGGTATAGCCTTTGCCTCTCAATCGTTAAGATGGAGCTCGGTACTGACAATGCATAGTGGAACGCAGTGGCTCTCTGGGCCTGGGATATTGTCGTCGATAACTGCGCCATCTGCCGAAACCATATCATGGATCTCTGTATCGAGTGCCAGGCCAACCAGGCTTCAGCCGCGAGTGAGGAGTGCACAGTAGCTTGGGGAATCTGCAATGTTCGTAGGAAGAGCTTTTACACAGGATTACAGACACTAATACGGCATATAGCACGCCTTTCACTTCCACTGCATCTCTCGATGGCTAAAGACTCGACAGGTGTGTCCACTTGATAATCGTGATTGGGAGTTCCAGAAATATGGTCGTTAGGAATTGCATTTCTTCTCGGCGAAATCATGGCAGATCTGCCTTCTCGACCACACAATTCGGGGGAAAGCGCTGGGCAAGCATGCTGTATAGGGTTCTACAACTAAGGATTTATATCTGGGATAGGGTGGCGCCGGTGGAGTTTTTTTCCCTTGAATGGAAGGCTGCATGGCACAACAAAACGAGTGTTATACCCAGACTCAACATCGACGTCGACAAATTTCGGGCAAGGTCTACTCTAAAGATTGCTAGAATCCTATGGAACTCGATCGCGATCTGAAAGAGAGTTGCACGAATGAGGAAGCCTTACTACCTCATAAGCAATGCAATCACAATTTGACCAACCAGCTGTCTGTCCTCCGTTGACCGCTGACAGGGCAAACCCATGTGCACAACACAGTACATCCTAAACGTCTATTGTCATCGTGCGTGGTATCTCAACAGTCTCTCAAGTGTCCTGCATGTCCCACACGTCTCAATCCTCCTTCCTATCCACCTGCACATTGACGTTCCCGGTGTAATTCCGTGACGGAAGCCACCTAACAGGGTGCTTGTTGTAGAAAGGCCAGTGAGGCACGACAATGAGGAAGACGGCGACGGTGCCAGCTCCACCGACATACAAGCAGTTGTATACGTTGCTTGTATAAAATCCGGCGATAAATGCAATGACCTGTATGCGTCAGTCTCTTCCGGTTCTCCATAGTGACGAATGTACACTTACACCGACTACAGATAGCAAATACGTAAAGAGGAATTCGGCGAGCGTTTGACCTTTGAAGTCCTGCGACGTGTTAGTTCTTGGACTTGGCTTAGGGGGCTGGGGAACGTGTACAATTTGGCCTTCGATAAAGTCGCGGATTGGATCGAGTAAGGCATCCATGGTTGGGATGGTGGTTGGTCTATCTGTGTTGGTGTTGGGTATGCAGTCAAAGAAGTTGGAGCCACATGGAGGAATGGATGGATGCTGCAGCCCTGGCCTTTGGGCAACGTTTGTTTTCAATATGGATTGCCCGCACGTCCACCAAGAACTACTAGTATCTAAGTATACTAGGTAGGAGGTAGTACTCCTAAATACAGATTGTTTCTAAGCGTCAACGTGGCAACGATTTCTGGTCGAATAAACGTCGGAATCGCCAGAGATGATGCATCGCCAGTGACCTCGCGCTGAGAAAAGCTGGACGGGAAAACGACCACCTGCACTCAGGTCCTGGATTTCCAGGCACTGAAATATCGGTCTCACTGAGCCCGCACCCGCATACGGCATCATATTAGCGGGTGGTCGGTCAGAAAACTTTGCGCCTCAGAATTTAACCACCCCGCACCTTCAGAACTACAATATCTTTAGAACTATTATCTTTATATACTATTATTATCTTATAACGTGTTTCTTTACCTCTAGAAATCATACCTAGTAAGTTATTACCCCTAGGTTAACCTATCTTCTAACTCTTTAGGTAGCCGTATACCTATTAATCTTAAACCCTATAAAGACCTCCTTACCTACCTCTATATTTATAGCGGTAAAGAAGAGCGTAAGGTAAAGAATATCGTACGACTTCTTTAGGTTAAATATAGTATTAAAATAAGTATCTTAATACTTAGGCGTAGTTTTCGAGAATAGGGCGTACGATAGCCTAAAG
>QWZN01000167.1:0-68553 GCA_003693225.1 Venturia aucupariae | reverse complement strand
ACTGAATTTCGAGTTCTATTATTCTTAACTATAGTCTAGATAAATAAGTATAGCTCTCTTATATTAGCTAGGTTCTTAGGCTAGCCCGACTATAGATATATCATATTATTATAGCGTATAGTGGAGCGGATCTTGAGAATTTCCTACTTATTAAGAAAGATTATCTAACCTATAGTATCTCTAGGGCGGATTCTAGCGGTAGGAGAGATAGGAATTCTTAACGGCTAGAATCCTAGTTAGGTAGTACTATAGTAAGTTAGCTTACTATAGTTATATCTAAGCAAAGGTATATACTTACTATAAGGAAGATAGAGTTAGTATATTTTTAATAGTATCTCTACTATAAGAATTACGTATATTTCTAGGGGTAAATAGAAGTAGATTACTATTAGGACCTATTCTACAACTAGGAAGCCGGGAGGAAGAAGAAGGAGTTATAGAAATAGGACTAGCTAGACTTACTAGTATTGCCGGAGGCGATTCCCTATTAGAGTTACGGACGGTGCTTCTCTCTCTCTTAGATTGCGCTCGTCAATACTTATTTAGTATCTTAGATATTCTAATATAATTAGTAATAGTAATAGTATTTGCCAGCAGAATTCTTACCTAGAAAGAAGATAGCTAAGGAAGGAATTAGATATATAGATAGTAGATAAAAGAGAGTCTAAAAAGTCCTAGAAAGAAAAGTTAAAGTTGAGTATTTGAATAAAGAAGAAAAGAGTAGGAAAGATATCTATATATATACCTAATTAACCTTAATCTCGGTATAAATACAGCGGCTTCATTCGCTTTAATTCGCCTTAAGATTACTTAATTAGGATAATATTTTACTCAATTTACATCCTTACTAAACCTATAATCGAAATTTATATTACTATAGGTACTAATTTAACTAATAGTAATAAGGCAGACTTAGTAGCTATAGTTGTTATACTCTAACGCATATTAGGTAAGCTAGTTATATACGTATTTTCGTATATAGATAGTACCTTCCTCAGAAAAATACGGCTACTCCGGAGATATCAATCTACTATCCCGAAATTAGTAGCCCGAGCTAGTAACTATACTCAATCTAGATTTGTCTATCCGAAGGCCCTCTAGTATAGGAAGGGATTTAGGAAGCGGCTTTTCTAGCTTTAGTTTTTAGTATATATTTTTTCTATAGCTTTAGCCTATATACTCGTTACCCTTTTTCTTTATTATAAAAAGAAGAGTTGCTAGTATCTAGATAACCACGTTATATATACGAGTATAATATATATAGAGAGTATATATTATATTGCTAAGTCTATGGAAGTATATAGCTATTATATAGTTAAAGACCTATATATAGCCACTAACCTCAAACTGCTAGCTAGTATACTAGCTAGTAGTATTCAGTATATATAACCGTAGCAACTCTAGTTACTAAGTGAATTAATCAACTATTATACTTTATAGATAAGAAATACCTTGGTTCACTTCCCCTTCTACGAGTTAATTGACTTATGTTACTAAGATCTATATATAGTTGAACCAATACTAAGGGTTAGGGCGTAGAGCTCTCTTAGGAGTATAAAGGAAAACGCTACCTATATAGGTATATAAGTAGTATCTAGTTAGTTACTAAGAGAAAGTATAATACTCTTAAGTTAGAGTATAAAGTACTCTTAAATATACTTAAGAAGTTCAAGATTTACCTATAGGGCGCCTACTTTATTATCGAAACGGATACTCGGACCCTTATTTATTAGATTAATAGAATATTATCCGATATTGCTAGCGTACTCGTAACGAGATAGCTTACTTAGATAGTAATATAGAACTTCGAGATTTAATACATTAAAGGAAAGAAGAATATAGTTACTAATAGACTATCTCGCTAGTATAAGAATATTCCTATTAAGGACGTTCCTCTTATTCCTAATTTCGATATTAACGACTTTATAGCTTCGGACCTTAGCGTAGTCACTTATTATAGACCGTAGATCTATTTACTTTCTAGTTCTAACGGATACTATACGACTAACTAAATAGGATCTTAAGACTCCTTAATTAAAGATCTAAATAAGAATTCTAGTACGATATAGGATAGCGGAAGTAAACCTTTGTTAGAGAAGCGTCGAAAATAGTAAGAACTAGATAGTACTTATACTAACTAGTATTATAGAATTGTAGATTACCTAATAATACTAAAAAAGCTATAGCTTTACTCCTCTTTTTATTAGTAGCAATATAGTTTTCTTTTATTAGTAGCGATAACTAGTTATTATTATATTAAGGGACGATATAACTATAAAAGAGGGGAGAGAATATAGTAGGGATATACTATTATAGGGCTAGTATATAAGGGACGGACTTAGTATCTATCTAATATTTAAGAACCAACTAATAATATATACTTATACTACTTTTATATAATAGTCTTTTGAGTAGTACTTTTAAGACCTTTTATTTTATCTTTAACGATATATTTTACTTCTATCTAATCTTACCTCCAACCCTTTATTCTATCTGATTATAAGATTCTATTAACGGCGGATAATAATATCTAGCTTTTACCTTACTAACGCTCTTTCTACTATAATAGTAGCGGCTACAATTATATAAGCGCTCAAGGTCGTAACGATAGCGAGTACTAGAGAGACGACTCGATAGGATAGAAGTACCGGCTATAGTAATATACCGCGTAAATCCTTTACTAGTAAAGCGGAGCTAAGATAGTTCTCTAGATAACTACTAAAGCCTATAGTACGGCTATTATAGTAACGCTCGTATTCTATCACGCGATATTTAGCGGGTCTACTAGATAAAGATACGTAGGTAGGAAAAAGTATTAGAGGGCGCTAGGCTTATTTGTATAAGTAAACCGCAAATTCGAGACCGTAATATATTATTATAGATACTAAGAGCAATAGAAATATTAGAAGAAGATATTACGTTAGTAATAAAGGATAAGAACTTGCAATATAAAGGGGAAGAAGATAAGGAGCTAGATAATATTATAGTCGATAATAATAATTCGATTAGAGGCGGGTAGACAAGGGAGGAAGAAGAAGATAATAATATTAGAATAGTAATATAAGAAGAGAATACGCTCTAGGTAAGGAAAAGTTTAAGGGGGAGAGATAAGGTTAAGTAGATTAATATTAGTAGTAAAAGATAATTATCGCTACTATTATCAAATATCGATAGGCCAGATATAGTAGATAATAGTATTTAACTATATATAGATACTAACAATAGTATTTATCTATATATAGATACTAACGACAGTATTTATCTATATACGGATACGGGCGACGGCGAGGATAGGAGAGGCGCGCCTATAGTAAGTTTCGGATATAATAACTAGGATAATTTACTAACTATTTAAAAAGAATACTAGTCCTATATTCGAAAGAAACGTAGGGCCGCTAGAACTTTCTTATAAGGAAGAAATTACCTAAAATAGAAGAGAGAAAAAGATAAGTTAATATAGAAGATAGTTAGAGAACTAGTACTAATATTACCGCAAGGTCGAAATCTTAGTAATAGACATATTTAACGAGACAAGGGTAGTTAAGGAAAAGGTAGAGACGTCCTTTCAATAGATCTAGTAGGAACTATTTAGTACTTTCTAGGGTTCGGCGATAGCCCTAGTTAATATAACGGAGCAGGGGTTATTCGTAAATATAGACGGCCTAATAACTAAACTAACTCCCGCGACGTATACTATAGGAAAAAGGAGAATAAAGGAATTCTAGAAAAGAGTAATAAAGGAATATTAGTTGGGAAGTAGGCCGAAAATATATTAGAGTATAAATATTAATAGTTCGGGAAATTAGAAGAGAATATAAGGGAATTAGATTACTATTAGCTATAGGTACCTAGGGTCGACTAGAGATCTCGAGGCGGCGAGGTAGGTAGAGGAAGAAGAGGAGTAGTAATAGATTAGTTACTATATAAATAGTAATATTACTACTTAAATTAATACCGTTAGATTTCGCTAGGCTATATTAGAACAACGTATATATATAAAATAGTCGAGTCGGGATACTCTACTTATATAGGAGAGTTAATCTAATTTATTAGTTTATAATTAATCTACGAGTCTAATGATATTAGTATAGGTAACTAAAGTATATATAACGTTTAGCTCTCGTAGTCTATAATAACAACTAGGTACTTAAGTTCTAAGAGATTAGTATAAGTTAGGTAAATCGTTAGCTATAAGTAGCGAGTACAATATACGCGGAACTCTTAACGATATAGATTACGGATATTCGGATAAAACGCGTAGAGAAGAAGGTTATAATAGTTCTATATCTTTAGAGAGGCGGTACAAAACGTATATTTATAATAAGATCAAAGGGTCGAAAGGAACGTATAGGTTATATAGTCGAAAAGGACTAGAGGATTTATATAAAAATAAAAGATAGTCTAGTTTATAAAGACTGAAAAGTTTCTAACTGAATATAAGGACTTGATAGTTTATATAAAAAGAGTAGCTAGGAGTACCTATATAGGCAATACGTACCAACTAGATAGTTAGACGACTAGTTAACCTAGTAGTCTATAGTATAACGTATAAGTAGAAACTATATTCTAGTAGACTAGATAGGAGTACTATAGAACTAGTAGTTCTAGTAGTTTTATTAGGATTAGATAGTCTAAGTATAATATACTTTTCCTAACGTTATAAGAACTACCTCTACTAGAATAGGTTATTAACGATTCTTAGCCGGCTCCTATACTATCTAAGTCGTACAAGGAATTGTCGGTTAACGAGATCCTCTATACCTAGACAAAGTTAAAAAGGCGCTAGGTTCTAGTAAAATATAATAGATTCTATACACCTACGTAGGAACCCCTCGAAGAGATAGAAGACGTAGAGGCTATAGACTACTTCGAGAAATCCTATAGTAGTATACGCTTTAATAATAGCCTACTCGCTAATTAGGATACCGTCCCGCGTAAAAGAGTCGGTCCCCGCTAGTCTTAATAATAGGGCTATATATTTTGGTAGCTTATTTTGATATTCTTATTTTTATATTTTTATTTTTATATTCTTATTTTTATATTCTTATTTTTATATTTGTATTTTTATATTTTATAGTAAGGTACAGTTATAGTTTAGTTTATTTATTATCCAACGAGGATACTTTGGTATCTAATCGAAAATAAACAGCCTCTAGCCTATATAATATTATTATAAAAAAAAAAATTCTATCTCCTATATAGTTTTCCTACCTAGAGGGGTTACTCCGGGCCCTAAGTAGAAATAAACGGCCTCTAGTTTAAAAAGAGCTTAATTATAGTAGTAGAGGCCGAGTACTAAAATAGAAGGTACCGGACCGGTAGTAGCCGCTACTATAATAGCGGTCTCTATAGTAGTAGTAAGGGTAAGGATAGTAGGGCTAAGTAGTTAGCAATCGAAAACGGATAGAGACTAATACAAAATATACCTAGGTAGCTTATTAGTATTATAATTAAGTCCTAGGGACTTGAAGAATTTCAAAATATATACTAGCTTGGTATACTCGATATTACTATAAAATAGACGCGCTCGAAAACGGATAGAGGCCGTAAAAGATGTATATATTATTATTTATAGACTAAGTCTAGGCTCTATATATAATATACCTAAGCGACGGCCTAAAATAAGCGGTTAGCGTATAAAAACGAGCGGAATCCAAGGATAACCAAGACTTATATATCTATACAGGCCTTATTACCTCGCTTATAGCTAAGGTAGGCCGTAGTTTATTACGCCGACTAAAAACGGACGGTTAGTATTAAAAAACAAGCGGACTCCGGGTTTTAAACTTATAGGATTATCAATATAGTTAGTACTCTTAGCGGTATAGCCTACGTAGTAATATTGACGCTAGACTCCAATTAGAAACGTACGAACTCTAACAAACGCGAAAAACTTATAGTAGTAGATATAATAGTATAGGCGGGAGGGTAGAGAGCGGAGGTTTTTCTATAGATTCTAATAAGTCTAGGGAGGCCTCGATTTCTTTACTAAAACCAAGGGACTTACTAATAATTATAGAGTTATAGAGAGAGAAGGGGCTAGAGGAGAGCCTAGCCTTAAGTAGACCTTACTATAATAGCTAGATTACTATCCTATTATTACTAGATCCTATTATTAATCGACGAAGACTTTTAATTGGCTACTAATAGCTTTTACTAGCTAACCGTAGTAAAGTAAAGGCCGCCGGTTGGAGTTAGAACTAGGTAAGATAGCTATAAGTACTATATATAGAATTTAGGACGGTTTCCTACCAAAAGACAATAGAGGCCGCTATATACCCCCGCCGAACCCTCTTATATTTGGTTTATAATAGAGGAGCGCGCGTAGTAATTAGACGCCGGCGCTTTTGTATTAGAAGCCTTAGGGGGGGAGTTAGAGAGTAATATTAGAGGCTAGCGCCCTTAGAGAGGTTGGGACTAGAAACTCTATATAAGCGGAGACCGTTAGATAACGTATAGACTACGGGACTATATAATAGGCCTTATCCCTCCTCCTACTTTATACCTTAGTTAACTTAGATTTATCTACTACCTTTATCCTCGTATATATATAGGGTCTTCCCGTAATACTACGCAAGCTCCGAGGTATTAGTATACTTCGAAATTATATATTACTATACCTATTTTGTATACCGGTTAATAATTACTAGTAAGGTATTAATACCGGCGTCTTTTAGTAGTACTAGCGGTCGCTCTATAATATAATCTATTAAGAACTCTTATATCGGCTATATAGAGAAAGAAAGCGACTTTAGTTTCCTATATAGTATATACTATACAATCCGCGACCTCTAATAGATATTGTAGTCCAAATAATACAACTTAATATTCTTAAGTAATATAGGCTAAGTATATTAAAGCCTAATATTGGTTAAGAATCTTAGGGTGCCTAACGGTACGGTTGGGTTTGGGTTTTAGAACTTAAAATCCAACTCTAAAGGGTTTGGTTTTTAAACGGTTTGGGTTAGTTCAAGGTCGGGTTTTTTATAAAAACAAAAAAACAGCCTATTTAAACCCGACAGTTTAAAATATAACTTATTAGGATTAATATTTAGGGATTTATCTATATATTTTATACTTTAACGGTAGAGAATTACCTAGAGAGTATTTTAGATATTTGAAAAATTAAAATAAGTATAGTAGATCTAAAGATATAGTAGGTTATAGTTAAGAATAGTGGCTTTAGTATAAAGAAATCCGATTCTATTTAACGGTTTGGGTTTCTAAATAGACGGTTTGGTTTAGATTTGGTTTCTAATACTAAAACCCAACCCTAAAATCTAACCCTAACTCTAATCTAACCGAACCAAGCGGTTTAAACCCGTATCTTTAGAGATACTAGTTAAGATAGGCTTAAACCCTAAATATCCGTATATAGCGAGGTTATTATAGTATATACGTAGTATAATTACCTATAACCTAAGGCTTCTATAACGTCCTAGTAGGGTTACGCTCCGTATACCCCGCCTAGGCTTTCTTCTAAACCTAAGAGTAATTTAGTTGAATTCTCTTAAGTAGGTCTACTATTATCTTAGGCGTATTATTATATACGTTACTAAACTTAAGGTATATAAATACTAGCTCTACTAGCGTCCTATACTAGAAACAATCTATAAAACCTAGCGGGTCTCTATAAGAGGCCGTAGCCTCCTCTTTCTCTAAGAAATAGCTCTCTAAGCTCTCTATAGCTTTACTAATTCCGATATCTAGGAATATCTAGACGGTTTCGGCCCTTACCTTCGGCCTAATTATAGTAATAATATTCCGAGAAACGTATAGCCTAATTAAGTTCCTAAGAAACTTCAGCTCTAACTAGGTATAGACTATACCTATACTATAGTTAGATCTTACTACTACTAAGTTATAGAGTTTCTCCTATAGTATTAGGAGTATTATTAAAGGAGAGTCGAGTAACTTCCCTTTAGTTATATAGTCTAGGCGCCGGCTAAATCTATTAGCTAGGTTAAGCTTACTAGAACGATATATAATAACAAAGTTATATTTCGATAAGGTTTATACCTAACGTACTTATCTAGATATTAACTACTTTTTTATTATAAACTAGATTAAGTTATTATAGTCGGAGAGAACCTTTATAGGTTCTATTCTACTATTAAGGAAATATTAGTACTTCTTAAAGCCCTTTACAATTACTAGCAATTCTTAGTCGTATATATTATAACGTGTCTCTATAGGAGTTATCTTACGAGACTAGAATACTACTAGATACTATAGCTAATCTACCCCGTCTAGAGACTTCTAGGAGTATAGGTAAAGATACGCTTTAGTTCCGAGAAGAATATAGTAGCTATATTATTCTATAGCTACTAAGGGAACTTCTTTTTATTAGTACTACTAACTAGTAAGTCTATTAGGCTCTTAGCTACCCTCAAGTAGCTATTAATAAACCGTTGATAGAACTTTGTAGTTTCTAGGAAAATCTATACGTCCTTGTAGTTTTTTGGTACTAGCTATTTATTAATAGCGGCTACCCGACTCTTCTCTATACTTATACCCTTAGTACTTAGAATATACCTAAGATAGTCTACTTTCTTAATATAGAAGTCGTATTTAGAGAGCTTGGCGTATAGGTAGTACTACTATAGTCTCTCTAGTACCTAATAGACGTCTCTCTTATAGTCCTTTTCTTCTAAAGAGAAGATTAAGATATTATTAATAAATACTATATAGATAACGTATACTAATCCAATTAGCGTATTATTAATATATACCTAGAAGGTAGCTAGAGCGTCTATTAGCCCGAATAGTATAACGTTATATTTAAAGAGTCTATAGCAAGTCTAGAAGGCTATCTTCTACTCGTAGCTCTCTTTGATTCTAATTCGATTAAAGGTATCCTATAGATCTATTTTAGAGAAGACGGCTATACCGCTAACCCTATTTATTATCTTTAAGATAAGAGGTAATAGGTATTAGTTCTTCTTTATTATCTTATTTAGACCTTAGTAGTCGATATATAGGCGTAGGTCCCCGTTTTTCTTTAGTATAAAGATAATAGATACTCCTACCAAGCTCTTTAAGAGACGTATCTAGCTCTTATTTAAGTACTTCTCTAGATACTCTCTTAAAGTCTTAAGCTCTAGCTCCGAGAGGTTATATAGTTACCTAAACGGTACCAAGGACTATCTAGAAATAATCTTATAGTCCTAGTATATACGTTTAGGTAGGATCTTAGAGTCCTTCTTACTAAATACTAAACCGTACTCTCTATACGCCTAGAATATATCTAGTTAACTCCGCTATAAACCTTGTCTATAGTAGAGGGTTTTATAGTCTAAATCTATATTAGGTAACTATAGATCTTATTCTTAGCGCTCCGCTTTATAACCTTAGCTATAGACTCGGCGGATATAATCTCCTAGTTCTTAGGTAGATTATCTACTATACTACTCTTACTAGGAAATATAAAGCTTATAGGCTTAGTCTTCTAATTAAGAACTAGCTTGGCTAGCTTATACTATAGGCTTTCTAGGAGTAGATAATACCTAGTAATATCCGTAGTAACTAAGACAACGTCTTACTACCTCTATTTACTAAGAATATCTTGTATCTCTAGCTAGACCGTATACTCTCCGTATATAGCTAGGGGTTTACCCTCGATTAAAGACTACGCGTCTAATAGAGGCTTAAGGTCTTTTAATCTCTAGAGTACTATAAGATCTTAAGATATTAGGTTAATAGGTACTCTAGTATTTACTAGAGTAGGCCCGACGTCTTTTTGACTAACTCGCCGGTATTCTACTAGGACCCTAAGATTAGAGTCCCTTGCTTTCTACTTAGCCCGATAGTATATACGCTTACAAGGTCTACTAGGCCTACTCTTTTCCCGGGGTACTTATAGTACTCTTAGAGAATAGGTAATTAAGGGACTTATAGATTATCGAGCTATAGATCTAGTAACCCCCTAGTATTACTCCGCCCTTAGCCTTACTAGAGGGCCTGGGACCTTAGGAGTTAGTAGGCTTTAATATCTTCGAAGTAGGCTATACTCTATTCTATATATTAACGCGGTAGTAGCGCTTCTTACTAGACTTGCTACTAGAGCGGGGGGTAGAGAACTATTTATTACTAGTCGTAGGAATACTAAGCCTAGAGGACTTAGCTAACTATAGCTATTCTAGCGTCTTCTTTAAGGTGTCTAGCGCCGTACGGTTAGGTATATATACCTAGAAAGCCTTATAAAGAGAGGTATTAACCTTAAAAAGTAATATATAGTATTGCTAAGATTCTATTATAGGCGGGATAAGTATAGTAATATAGCTTTAGATTGTTATTAACTTTAGCTACTTAGCTACTATATAAAGGTAGAGATTAAAGGATCTAAGGATAAGTATAGAATAGAATAAATAAGATAGAGGCTAAAGAAGAATAAGAAGAGTCTATAGACTATTTAACTATATAGTAAGTTTAATAATCTAAGAGCCTAATAGCTCTTTATATTACTTTATTATATTCGTTCTAAAGAAAATCTATTATTATCTTATTCTAGAGGAATTTATAATTCTATCTAAGTCTAAGTCTCTTACTCTAAAATATATATTTAGTACTAAGACCTTTTCCTATTACGTAATACCTACTAAGTCCAATCCCTAACTAAGTCCCGTCTTTTATTACCGGATCTTTGACAAGTAAGAGACAAAGATAAAAATAAAAAGTCTCTAGATAAGTATCCTCTTAATATCCCTCCCCGGCCAATAAATACGTCGTCCTCTAATATATTAGTTGAGATAGAACTTATTATAGATTAAATATTATTTAATTTATAAGAATCGTCTTCTAGTAAAATTAAGACAACTACTCTAAGTCCTAGTAGTAATAGCGGTAAAATAACGTACCTTTAGCTATAAAGACGTCCTCTAGTTCAAGATCCGGAGTAAGTAAAATCCTAGTAAGAGAGTAGAGTATAGGACCTAGAGGAAGAGTAGTATATACTAAGAGTAAGGAGAGACCTAGTTAGAAGAGCTAAAGAGGTTATAGAACGAGAGATATTATATTAGACCCTAGTTGAGAGACCTAGAGAGATTACTTAGCTATTAAAGAGTATAGTAGAAGTTTCTAGAAGAGTAAAAGTAGTCTATAATATTTTATAGAGAGACGGTCCGTAGCGTAGTTTATAGAGTAGAGTAGAGAGTATCTAGAAGAGTAAAGTAGGAGCGCCTAGACTAGTAAAACGAGGATAAAATCTAGAGAGTACGTACGTAGTAAAACTAATAGAGTAAAATAAAGAGTATAAGACCTCTTAAAGAGTCTTTTATTTACTAGCTATAACCTAACCTTAGGCCTAGAGCGAGTATAGAGCTAAAGAGTAAGGACGGTAAGGATAGGGATTTTCTCCGTATATAAGAGTACTATATATAGTTAGTTAGTAGAGGAGGTACGTAGTAAACCGGTAAGATAGAGTAGTATATCCTTATAGAGTCTTATCTATTTAGTCAAAATAGGATAATCCTTATAGTCTCTAGACGTTCTACTTCTCTAATAGAGAGGTTAAAAACTCCTATTCTTAAAGATATACGGATAAGGTAGGCTAAAGGTTTGTTAAATAGACGAATTAAGGGTCTAATCCAAGTCTAGTATTAATAGTCTAGTAACTACTAGCTATTCGTAACGCGACGCGGTAAGGTCCTTAAATAGGTACTAAAAGTTATTAAAAAAAACCGAGCTTCCTAGTTGGAAGGGATATATCTAAAGTTTCTAAAGATTCGATTACTAGGTCGAGCCTAGGAATAGAAAGAGAGAGAATATTGTAGAGAGGCTCTTAATAATACTTACTTATCTATATTTTTACTCCTATCTATTTTCTACCCTAATTTAGGTTGATTATAATTTCGTAGATAGTTATAGCGGAGATAGTCCTAAGTATCTATACCAAATATTAAATATTTATATTATAGATATAGTTAAGTCAACTATTTCTATTACTAGCTAATAGTAGAATAAAAAAATTTAAAATCCAACTTCTACCCTAGCCAAAAATCCTATTGTCGTATAATAATAAACTATTATATTAAGAAAGAGTAGAACTTTGTATAAGCTTCCTATTTAGATTACTCTTTATTCCTAAATTCGACAAAATCTATTCCTAGGCTAGATCTAGGAATAAAAAAAAGGATAAAAATATAAAAATCCTAATAAAATATAGAGGTAATATTACTATAAACAAAACCTTATAGGAACTAGAGCTATATTATAATAGATATAATCTATAAGATAGAATAGATAGTACTATTAAGTCTAAGTTTCTCTACCTCTTCTAATAAAGACTTATAGGATTGTTTAATAGGCTAGGTCTAGTACGAAGTAGTTTTATTAATTAAGACTATTTAAAGTTCCTAAATATTATACTAGATTAGGGGGAAAAGTAGGTCTCTAGTAAGCTATATAAATAAGGTCTTAGTTTAATTCTTTCTCTTCTATATAAGTATTGATTCCTATTATCTAGAATAGTAGGTATTAGAGGTAGTATATACAGCTAGCTAGTCCTAATAGAACGTCTAGAAAAAAAGTAGTCCCGTATAATATCCTATTACTATCTTATATACTAGGTATTCCTCGAAATAATTCTTTAAACCTAGGTAACTAAACTAGTTTTAGACAAGTAACTCTAGCTATTTAGATAGTTCTACTCTATCTAAACGCGTAGTCTTTATATAGATATACTAGAAAGTCCTAATCTATACAACACAACAACAAACTCTCTAATTAGAGTAGGTAGTTGCTTCTTAGAAGGTATATTAAATTATAATAGCGAGGCGAAGTTAAGTAACTAAATGGATTATCTTGAAGGTACTAAAGTAGAAGTATATAAGTAGAGAGGAGAAGCTAGACTAGAAGAAATAGTAGAGCGGATCTAAAAAGAAGAATAGACCGGTGTTTCTAAGGAGAATAGAGTAGAGAGTTAGGAGGAATAAGTAGGAGAAAGAGTAGGCTAGTTACTTTAGAAAGAGTAGGGTATTTACTCAACTCTATCTATCAAGTAATACGACGGCTATTAGCTTTTTATAATATTTTAGTTATTGTCCTATAGAGTCTATACTACTTAAGAAATAAAGCCGTTGGTACGGTACTATTATTAAGGCTCTTTCGCCTTGACGAAGGTACTAGCGGTAATAGTAGTAAACTCTAGAAGCTTTAGTATACCTTTTACTTTTAGTTAATTGTTTTCTATATAAGTATACTAGAAAATTCCAAAATATATACGAGGATAAGATAAGATATAATAAGATAAGTAGATCTACCAGGTACCCGATTAAACTATATAGTACCAAATATAGATACCCGGCTTCTACTTAGCTATAGTATTACAACGTAACTAGTTACCAACTATAAAGGCGTTACCTAGTAGTAACCCGACCTAGCCGAAGGATATCATGATACAAGACGTATAGATTACTAGCGTAATAGAGTAAGAGGGGCCAAAAGAAGTAGGACTATATCTTTAATAGGAGAAAGAGTAGCGAAAGAGGCGTAAAAGTAGAATAAGAATATAAATAATAAAGTAGAGTAGTAGTTAAGGTTAATACCAAGTTTTAACTAGAACCAAAGATAATAGGATAGTTAAAAGCTTCTAGGTATTTATAACGAGTTAGAATAAGAGTATTAAGAATCTAGAGATTACTATAACCAAATAGGCCTTATAGAATCGAGTAAAAGGGTTAAAAGATCTAGACCTTCTTAGAGAATTAAAAGAAGAAAGTATAGGTCTTTCAAAAGGTAGTAATAAACTAGACCTATAGAACGGGAAAGGAAGAGTTAAACATTTCTAGAATACTATTAAAATTCGAAAGTAAAGGGCTAGAAGTATTTAAATAGTCGTAACTAGATAGCCCTTTAGATTAGGATAAGAAGAGTCAAAGTATTCAGATTACTATAATAAACTAGGGAGAGGAAGTCCGGAGTTTTAGAAAGGCTATAACGAAGTAGGCCTATAGGATCAAATAAAGAAGAGTTAGGAGTTTCTAAAATTATTATAATAGTCTAAAATAGAGGGTCGAAAGCGTTTAAATAGTCGTATCGAGATAGACCTATAGAATAGGATAAAGAGGTCCCAAAGGTCTCTAAGTAGTTATAAAGAACCAAAAAGAGAAAGTCGAAAATGTTTAGAATAGTCGGAACAAGACAGGCCTATAATATAGAGCGAAAAGAATTAAGGGTTCCCGAGTAATCGAAGTAAAATCCGTAAGATTAGTTAGGTTAGAACTAGAGAATAAAAGAGACAAGAATAGCTTATCCTTAGTTATAGATAGTATAGAAAATACTCCGTTATTTTTATTTTATTTTATTTATTTATTAGCCGGACCAAAAGAAGCTTAGGAATAATCTTATTAACTAAGGATAGATAATAGTAGGTATAGTATTCCAAAGTCTATTCCTTATAATCTATACTATAGGTAGGTTCCTATATTGAATAATAGGATAGGTAGTTCCGAGTATTATCTTATAAAAGAAAAGCCTACTATTATTCTAGGTATTATCTTGTAAGAGAAAAGCCTATAATTATTCCAAAGTCTATTCTTCGTAACTAGTATTCCGGGTATTATCTTATAAGAGAGAAGCCTACTATTATTCTCAAGCCTATTCTTTATAACTAGTATTCTATATACTTTTGTATCTTCTACTAGAGTCTATTACTAGGCCGGGCCTAGAAATAAACTTAGATAGGGAGTAACCTAGTAGATAACGTAAAATATCACCTCTTTATATTATTTAATTAATTTGTTCTTTATTAAGTCCGGTAGGTAGTTAACTTCTTAGTTCTTAGTTAAGTGTTATTTAATTATTTGGTATAGTAGGTCAAACTTTACTAGTTAAGCCGTATTCCTATATTATTTATATTCAAGTCGTATATTATTCAAGTCGTATATTATTCAAGTTATATTTTAGAGTTTAGTCAAGTTATAGTAGTCAAGTCGTATATTAGTCGAGTCGTATTAGTCCTATTATTTATATTCAAGATGAAGTCTAATAGTTAAATATATAGTCCTAAAAGCAAAATATAAGTGTTTAAAAAGAGTGCGTTAGATACCTATACTATAGTAGCTACTAGGAAACGTCTTAAATATAGAAAAATTACCCTAGTACGACCTCTATTTATAGGCAATTATTAGAGTAATAGATATTAAAGTAGTAGATTTTGACTTATTTAGAGGCTATAACGTTATTTACGTAGAACGTTTCATTGAGTAAATACGCGGTCGTATTACTAGCAAGTTACTAGACTACTACAAAGAAGGTTTTATCTTCTTATATAAAGATAGGAAAAACTTTCTAGCGTAAAAAGTCGTCCTTAAGGCTATTAGAACCTTTATAGTAATTAACTACTACTAAATAGACTTTGATAGCCTTTGTTTCTATAAAATAGAATAGTTATAAGGCCTTAAATTTAGTAAAACTAACTTTTCTTTCCTTAATTATATAGTAGTAAATACTAAGAGATAAGGCTATACTCTTACTAAAGATAATATTGTACTATTCTAATATTACTTAGTCTAAAATAATTAGTATATAAGTTTATAGCGCTTGGAACTAGAGTTCTCTAGTAGTTAAGATTTCCACTACTCTAGTATTATATAAGATATATTAGAAAGTATCATCGGAGTAACAAGTATTAAACTAGTAGATTTCGACTTATTTAGAGACTATAACGTTATTTATATAGAACGTTTTATCGAGTAAATACGCGGCAGTATTATTAGCGAATTACTAGACGGCTATAAAGAGGGATTTGTCTACTTATATAAAGATAGAAAAAGCTTTCTAGTATAAAAAGTCGTCCTTAAGGCTATTAGAACCTTTATAGTAATTAACTACTACGAAATAGGCTTCAATAGCCTTTGTTTCTATAAAATAGGATAGTTATAAGGTCTTAAACTTAGTAAAACTAGCTTTTCTTTCCTTAATTATATAGTAGTCTAACTAATATTTATTACTTCTATAAATGAAATATAGTCTATAGTATTTATTTATTATTTTTAGGCAGAAAGAGAGCTTACTTTTACGGTTTCTATAACGTCCTTATTCTATAAAGCCGTTTAAAGGTCTTCTATAGCCTCGAAATTATATATTTAGTAGTTAAGAATATATCCTATAAGTATACTACTAAGCTAGATTATTATCCTTAAACTTATTAGAACCTTGCGATTCCTCTTATAACTTAAGTTATATATTAGACTAAGTTATAAACTATATCTTCTCGTCCTCTTAGAAGCAAATATTATATATAATTAGTATAGTTACTAAAATAGTAGATCTTAGCTATATATAAAAAGTCTCAAATTCTTTAGCTAGATTAAAGATAGTATAGTAATATTCTTTAATATTAATATATATATTAATAAGATAGTCGTAAGTATCTAATTCTAACTTGTTAAGTACTTTTCTTAGTTTAGTTAGTAGACTATTAAGAAGTTCTAGATATTTAAGTTTAGACTTCTCTAGGACTCTCTTAATTTGTTAAAGAAGAGTAGTATTTCTCTATTCTATTAATAAGGTCTAGCGCCTTTTTAAGGTTTCAAAATAGGTTATAATAGTAGTAAGAACCTCCTTAATAGTAGAATACCTTCTCTCTAGTAGTTCTTTATAGTAGAAACTATATTATACTCTTTACTAATACTAACCTTCTTATAGTTATCTATAAATACTAGATATTTGGAGTTAATAACCTTTAAGATAGTTATACTATATCTTATATTATCCTAGTATAACTTTGTAAGATTTATTAACTTTATAGTAATAGGGGGTATATTTAGGCGTTATATACTTACTTACTTATCTTAATTACTATTTTCTAATACTATACTATAGAAGGGGTAACGGGCTATAGATAATAGTATAGCTCAAAAGCGTAGGAAGCTTAGTAGCTTAGATAGTTAAGTTACTACTATTAGTTTAGGCTATCTTAGAGGTATAGAACAATTCTAATTTTACTTTCTTTTAAAGGTAATATTACTATAGTTAAGATTACTATAGCTAGGTAAAAGTAATATTAAGGTATTGATTAGCTTCTTAGAGATATCTAGTAAGGTAAAGAAGGATTTATTATTAATAGCTAAATAGATCTTCAAGGAGTTTATAATATTATAATCGTATTTATATTATACTCTTTCTCGATACCAAGAGTAACGTTATTAAGTTTTAGATATAGTAGTAATATAGGATTATAGGTAGAAGGTAAGATAGATTTAATTAATATCTTTAGTACTCTTAGACTCTCCTTATCTATCCTCTCCTATATTCTAATAGTCTATATCCTAGAAGAGTCGTAGATATTCTTTTTTACTATTCTTAGGCTTTTCTCTTTACTAAATATATATACTTACTATACTATAAATCCTATAAGTTCTTCTTAAAGAGTATATATAGTAGAAACTAAGTCTAAGGATAGGTATATTCTCTTAATATAGAAGGACTAGCCTTTAAGTATAATAAGTTTACTAGAGCTTTAAAGTAGGCGTATATTTATTATTAAAGTATTTAAAGTAGTAGAAAGTTATTTATCTAGTTAGTCTTCTAGGTTTAGATAAGTTACTAGCAATTAAGGATTTTTGTTTGATTCTAGCCGGCTAGATATAGTATATTAGGTTATTAAGTACTATAAGCTAACTTACTAGTAGTATATACATAGTTAGTAACCTTATAGATCTATAGTAATAAATAACTACTAATTAGTATTAGTATATCTCTACGGATTCTATTAGGTATATAGGTTATAGATTAACGTTAATAGTAAAAGACTAATAGTAAAGTAAATAATAAAAGTAAGAACTAGGTATTAGTATTAGTATATTCTAATTAATTAATAACCTATAAGAGAACTTATAGGTTATAACTATATACTAATTCTATACTATAGCTACTATAATATATTAGGTAAAGTTGGTAGATAGGACTATTTCTACCCTAAAAGCTATATCTATTCTATATCTATATAAATTACTATATAGAAGAATATTATCTAAATAAGAAGAGAAGCTAAAAAGATATAAAAAAAACGTTTTCTAAGAAAACTCTAGGCTATAGATTTGCAGGTATAATTATAGTAGATATTCAACTACATTTCAATCCATTCATGGTACTAGTGTCTAGTAGTATCTTTGCGCCTCACGCCAAGTAAGTCTTGAAGCCACACTTGCTCCAATCTCGAGAACTTGTCAAGGGTCTCCGTGCCAACAACAACAATCGACCTGCTCCAACCTCGAACATCCATCGAGACATTGGTGGCCGTGACCATGACCACCAGCTTCATGAGGGCAGCCCGCCCAATTTCATAAAGGCAGCCGGCCCAGCTTCATAAGACCAGCCGGCCCAGCTTCATGAGAGCAGCCGGCCCAACTTCATGAGAGCAGTCCGCTCAATTTCATGAGGGCAGCCCGCCCAGCTTCATGAGAGCAGCTCGCCCAGCTTCATGAGGGCAGCCCGCCCAACTTTATAAGGGCAACAATGCAGTGCACTCGGATGGCAAGACTCTTCTCTGGCTGGGTAATTGAGGTCACGCTGACTGGAAGTAGGACGGATTGGAAAGAAAGAACCACCCAGCGGAAGGTGCGATGGCAAGGCAAGAATCCACTCTCGCCCTGTTTTGCCTGAGGTGCCACCTCACGTCCCTCACTCATGTCCCTCACTTACCATGGACATGGACATGGACCACCAGGACGAGATCGAGTCCCTGTGGCAGCGCGTGTACAACTCCACCGACCCCGACGCAGTTCTCGCCGACTTCTTCTCTCACAAACCCCCTGGACAGCGTGAACGACTCCTGCGACGCTGCTACTCGACGGGAGAACAGTTCGGCCTGCATCTGCAACAACAGGAACTCACTTGGTGCACCGCCTTGGCCTATATCTACGCCTACGGACTGCAGACCTGCTCCGCACAGCAATTACAGATCACTCCCTCCCCCGACGTGGCCGGATTGATCAAGGACAGACGATATCAGCTATACGCAACCATTCAGCGCCGACCTGGATGGAGACAATTCCCCTTCAACATCCACCCCTCCAACATCTGGCGTTACAAGAACAAGAAAGAATACCTTGGCCAGGATATCCTTCGACTATACGGCAAATTGGCATACCGTACTCCCGACTTCAACTCTGCACGAGCTCTGCTTAGGAAAGAGTATCAGTCTGGCGGCAATAAAAGACTTACAAAGCCAGCTCTGACCAAGATTATCGACCGCCTTCCAACAACTGTTCCGGGCATTCAGACTTTCAATACTCCAGGCCCTCCAGCCACACTCCCACCCGTCGACCGCGACGACAGCTCACTCATTGACATTGAGCGTCCGCGCAGGCACCCACAACCGACTTCATTTGGTGACGACATAAGCGACGTGGTGTCTCCACGCAGCAGCCTAGAGTTTGAACCAGACTCTCCTCGTTCTCCAAACAATCCGGATCGATCCCAACGAGGTTCCCCTCCTCCCTTGAACAATTCGAATCGATCCCAACGAGAATCCCCTCCTCCAAACAATTCGAATCAATCCCAACGGGACTCTCCTCCTCCAAACAATTCGAATCGATCCCAACGAGACTCTCCTCACCCAAACAACTCGAATCAGTCCGAACAAGACCCTGATCCCCCAAACAACTTGGACCAGTCCGAACAAGACCCTACTCCCCCAAACAACTCGAATCAGTCCGAACAAGACCCTGCTCCCCCAAACAATTTAGACCAACCCGAAGCTCAATTCTCAGACAGTCCCCACACAGGCACACCCGCCAGACATAGATCGTTCTCACAGCCATTGGACCTCTTTGATCAACTCCTACAATCCGCAAGCATGACCTCCAGGGACGGGCAGCAAAATAAGCGTTCGCGACCACTCCACGAAGAGCCTGCTGCTACTGCTTTCAAACGAGTCATCACAGAGGCCACTGCAACCGCTAAACACTATGATAATTTGGCCGTGGAAGTCACTCACTTGGAGAATGTTTGGTACAGCGAGAACAGTGGCATCACGGGCATCCATTCACGTTGGCAAGTAGCATGTGATGCAAAGAGCAAGGCAGAGAAGAACCTCATCGCCCAGAAAGAGATATACACGTCTCTCCAGGGAGACAGCGATGACACCTCGAATCTCAAGGAGGATATAGCAGGTCTTGTGGATCGATGGGAGGCCCGGGTCTTGGAGTCGGAACATAATGCAGACTCGCTTAAGGCAGAGCTCGATGAGAGTAGAGAGCGCGTAAACTGTACGTATGAAAATCTCAAGGTAAAGGTGGCTGAGATGGTGAAGATTGGTCAGGACTGGGGTTGGGGTGAACGTCATTCCGAGGTCTATGAGACCTATCGGTGGATCGGTAAGACCTTCGGTAAAGCCGGTGCTGAGGCGCATTGCAAAGAGCATCAAGATGCTGTTGAAATGGCGAGATCGAATATAGCTGGAGGATAGTTGAGTGTCTCGCCTTTTTTGCACGTGATAGTGGCCAGTTTTGGTATTTTCTACAGTTCACCCAGCTAAGATGATGTATCGCAAGGTAATTTAGGTTGTTGACTCCTGTGCCTGCATCCACTAAAAGTTCAATATCGACAATATTTCTTGTACTTGAGATCGATGTGGATGAGTTTCTAGCGACCTCAAAAATATCAATTACTAGAACATTGTCAATTTCAAGTCTGGAGTCAGCAGTCTAGGTCTGGCGGCTCGACACTATTGAACAATGGTCGTGCTAGTAGTTCATAGTCGCTCGTCCACTTCTTCTCCACGCATGTGTCAGGCATATGCACGAATACCGCAGGTACGCGAGTAGTCACTCGTATTGCAGTCTTTTTGGCTCAGTTTACATGGTATTCCAAACGGGTTCTTGATAGCATGCTGCTAACGGAAGTCTAAAGTAGCAATGTCTAATAAGGGCATGTCTCACTCCCGAAGTGCTCTTTCTGGAGATTCCTACCTGGTTACCAATTCTGTCCATTATCTGAAACGAATAGTCTATGGAATACGAGCCTAATATCGAATCAAACGTTTATAACTATACCACTATAGTGGGGACGGCAATTCTGTGCCCCTCTTAGCTAAAGGGGAGCCGTACAAAGGGGCACAGAATTGCCGTCCCCACTGTGCCACCACCGAACTCTCCACCTGCAATTCGTTCGTCTGGCGGCGTGGAAGGAGCAGCGTGCTAGAAGAGAGGCTACAAGTTGATTTGAAGTTGCAATTTAATTTGAAATCCGGCCAAAACATCCAAGATTTTGAAGTCGCCCCCATATCATACTCGGTACTTCTATTTCGGATACGAGATATTGATAATACTAGCGTTTCCTTATCATTTGTTTAATAAATACTTATTCTTATATCTATTTCAAGTTTATCTATACCTAACCTATATGTTACTATTTTTCCTACTTTTATTCCGTAATTAGCTAGTACTATACTATCTTATTTCTTAGCTCTTTAGTAAAATAATTAGTACTTCTATTTTAAGTACAAGAAATTAATAATATTAGCCTTTTCTTATCTACTAAGAAATACTTATTTTTATATTTATTTTAAGTTTATTTATAGCTAATCTAGTTATAACTATTTTTCCTATTTTTATTCTATAATTAGCTATTGCTACGCTATCTAGTTTCTTAGCTTTTTAGTAAAAAACTTAGTACTTCTATTTCAAGTATAAGAAGCTAATAGTAGTACTATTAGCCTTTTCTTATCTACTATTAAATACTTATTCTTATATCTATTTTACGTTTATCTATATCTAACTATTTTTCCTACTTTTGTTCTATAATTAGCTAGTACTATATTATCTCGTTTCTTAGCTCTTTAGTAAAATACTTAGTACTTCTATTTTAAATATAAGAAAGTAATAATACTAGTCGTTCTTTATTCTTTAATAAATACTTATTCTTATATTTATTTCTAGTTTATCTATACCTAATCTATATCTAACTACTTTTCCTACTTTTATTCTATAATTAGCAATTACTACGCTATCTTATTTCTTAGCTTTTTAGAAGAATACTTAGTACTTCTATTTTAATTAAAGATACTAATAATACCGGCCTTTTCAATTCCTTTAACTAATAGATACTAATTCTTATATCTATTTCAAGTTTATCTATATCTAATCTATATCTAACTATTTTTCCTACTTTTATTCTATAATTAGCTAGTACTACGCTATCTCGTTTCTTAGCTTTTTAGTATATTACTTACAACTTATATCTTTACTTTCTATAAGTCGAGTAAACGTTATCCTAGACTTTATAGATATTCTTAGATATATAATATATATAGACCTAACTAGAGAGAACTATTAATCTAGAAGGACGTTGAATACGGTTAAAATCAAGGTCGAGAAGAATACTATCTAGTATATAGAAGAAATACAAGTAGTTCTTTAAGTAATTAGCTAAAGTAGATAACGTTCTAATTTCTTATCTTTGAGATTAGATCTTTGAAATAGATAGATAAGTATCTAGAGAGGAAGATAGAAGTAAAGATTATATTACTAATAAGACGTTGTTAATAAGGTCTAGATCTATCTACCAATATCGAGCTTTGTTTTAAAACAATTTATAATTTATTATTATTACTATCTCTAAATACTAAAGTCAAAAGGCTAACTTTTCTTTAGTTTATAGGACCGTACTTTTAATATTCTAAGTTAGAGAATAGTTATAGCCTAAGCTATTAGTTATGAATTATAATTCGGTAAACTTATTTATATATTCTACTTACAATCTTTTGGTATTCGCGCCAATTTTCTTAATACTAGTATTATTACTACGTAGGTAGTATTTTAGAGAGTTTATAAGTACGTCTTATAAGGCCGACTAATAGGCATTGGAACTACGGGGAGTATATATACTAGATTAAAATATTTCGATATTTACTAGTTATTAATAATATATAGAATAGTTTGGAAGTAAAAAAGTTCTACTAATTTAAGAATCTATCTTTTAATATCTAAGAATATTACAGAATGAACCTCTTAATAATCTACGTTGAACCTCGCCTATCTACTATAGTAATATATACTAATAATTATTATACGCTACTTGTTATTTCTCGACGTTATAAAGTTTGTTTCAATTTCTCTAAACTATTAGGTATCAATCAGCCTCGATACTAGACTCTACGAGACGTTTCTTTGATTTCTAGAGGGGGCTTCCTCTTTTTCAAGCTCTCTATCATATTTTTAATTTAAAGTTCAAGTTTTTAATTCTTACTCTATTAAATTTCTATCCTAGTACTTGTTATATAAAGTTCGCCTTTAGATTCTTACTCTCTACCCTCTACTCTCTACGCTCCAACCGAGTATTTTTCAAACTCTTTAGTATTACTCGATAGGTCTTCTTTTTGTTTGCAAAATCTAGCTGAGCTTGTTCAAGCTACCAATTTCTATTTATAGTATAGCTAGGTTCGTAATAGAATCCTACTCAGCTGTTTATCGTGGAAAAAACTAAAGAATTTACAGCGACGTAGGAATTGTGAAGGTATCCTGAAGTCATAACTCTAAATCAACAAGAATGTATACTTTTTACGATTTAGAGGGAAATGGTAGGAAGAAGGGACGATTTATTAGTTTGGATAGAGTAAGCTATGATAAGCAAGTATAAGTATACGGCTACTAGTAAAGATATCTGTTTTGCTACCCTCTAATATTAAGATTCGTTCTTTTCCCCAATGTTGTGATCTCCGGGCCTCTCTCAATTCTGATGCGCTCTCGACAAACAATCATTCTTTTCCCAAGGGTGTAATCAGCCGACCTCTCTCAATTCTGATTTGCTCTCGACAACCAATCGATCAAAGATGGAAAGCCTACACCAGCCCAAATCAGTCTAGGACTTGTTCTTCCAAAAGCTAATACTCCTTAACTAGACTTGTTCCTTCAACCAACGAGGAGGAGGGCCACGTGAGTAGTAGTGTTGATGATATCGACCGTCCCAAGAAACTCGACAAAAGAATTGAGGAAAGGGCTTTGCAGGATCGTAGAAGGGACCGGACCAACGAGAAGTTGTAGGTGACGCTTGATGGTCTCTACGTTCTGACTGAGTATTCCCGGCAGTGGCGAGGGTGGATGCGAGGTGACAAGGATAGTCCATGTCGGGGGAGTCTGGGTAGTTGTTGTTGAAGTGATGGGCGTTGGGGCACTTGGCGAACTGGTGAAGGCTGCCATGAGGATGGGGAGAGTAGGCTGGTGGTGGGTCGAGGAGTCCATCTTCTGAGTCGGCTCGATGTTCATCTGTTTCTGCTGGGAGAAGACGTGCAACAACGTCGAAAAAGCTAATGGAGCCTTGCATGAGTGCTATGAGGATGGCAAAATGCATGTCGTTCATCTTCTTCTCGCAGATGTGAGCAACTTTGACCATCCTTGGAACTACTCGCGGGAGAGATTGATCGACTATAACACGAGCGTATGCTATCATGGTCAGACTATCTTTGATATGGTGTATTGATCGCGAAATCGAACATACAGAACATGCTAAAGATGTGGAATGAGGCGATGGAGTAGATCAGAACAATCAGTATCGTGGAGTAGAGCAGAAGCAGCGCTGGTATTCCCGTTAGTAGGTAGGACGGAACGATGGAGAATTTGCGACATACACCATACTGGTAAGCTGAGGGACAGTGACAGCATTATAGAGAAGCATCACCTTCCACTGGTCGAACGAAAAATGATGAAGAGTGTTCTTGGGAGATTTGGATTTCTGGAGGAGAATTGCAAAGTGTCAGTCAGCCTTGTAAGTGCCTCGAATAATTGGTTTTCTGTTGGAATGCTGAGAATGCCGCACTACAAACACAAAAAACGTATTGTAAGACACAAGTTCTAGTAAATGAACTCAGTCTGCCGGCCATATACCGGATACCTACCTCACAGAAGATCAAGTTCTTGCATTATCGAGCTTTGCAATCAGAATGCGAAACAGCAATCATAAGACAAGGTGGAAGGGAAAAGTACAGGACTAACAGGGAAATTGGAGTGGTGTA
This sequence comes from Venturia aucupariae, assembly GCA_003693225.1. Taxonomy (NCBI): domain Eukaryota; kingdom Fungi; phylum Ascomycota; class Dothideomycetes; order Venturiales; family Venturiaceae; genus Venturia; species Venturia aucupariae. The sequence continues at coordinate 43,598 of QWZN01000167.1, read as the reverse complement.
GAACAATTCTTACCCGAGCGGAGCTTGCTGCTCCAGCCTCAGGGACTTTTACCTACTATTTTGAGAGTGAAGCCCTGCCCTTTTCTTGACTTCCCGGCTACTCCATCGCAGATACGGTCGTTTGCACCGTTTATCTGTGGTGTGTGGATTATGCTTGTTTCTGCATGTTATAATTGTCAACTCTAAATCAATGTTGGGCGTTTGTGGGGGACTCGGGTAGCTCGGTAACGAGACTGCGGGTACGTTTTGGTCGATGAAGACTTCTACCATGTTTTGTGTCTTGATCTGTTTGACATCCTAGATTCTACTGATTGTGACGGCACTGTCTCGTGATGGTCGCCAAGGGTCGAGTCAGATGCGCTCGGTTCCACGCTATCTTGTTTGCAGAGGGTGACACCACATCGGACAGGATATCAGCCTCGTCCATAACAACCTGGCGGAAGACTAGCGAAACCACGGGAAGCAATACAATCGAATGGCGCCGCGCCATTTGATCGCAAACCACAACTGCCATGTTGGACCTCACCAAGACAGTGTCGATCTGTCCCTTATTCAGCTGGCTCTCGGACTTCCGCGATCCCCATTGTTGGCACGTTATTGCTGTACTGATTCGCAGTATCATGAGCCTTTGCATGGAATGAACATTATACCCGTGGAGTGATGAAGTGTAGTGACATCGGTTAGCTAGTATGAGAAGCGGTCAAGTAGGATTGAAGGAGTACCTTATCAAATAGTAGTAGCCTGATCGCCTGGTTGCCAATTCAAGTAACGACTGTCGCTGCCAGACTTTTGGTCAACAGCCGGCGTTGCGAACAGCAACATCAAACTGGGAACAGCCCCCAGTTCTGTTGCTCCGAGGAGGACAGACATGATGGCGCAAGGCTATCAAATATGTATTGTAAGATGATAAGGAGGTTGTCGCCTTCTTCCTAAGGTTGACCGAAGGGAGGCACGATTGCAAGGTACCTTCAAAGTATGAACACGCCTCAGGTTCGTCAGATATCGCTCAATTTCCTCCATCATAGGGACGCCCTTCATACTTGTAGGACATTGCTTGTTGTTCACGCGCAACTGTTGGATGCCTGTATTGTGCCATTTCCATGGGCTTGTCGCGGTCTTGTGGAACCGAGGTATGGCTGGGCCAGCTCTTCCCTCTCGCTGCATCGAAGAATCACAGCTGCCAGACGCAGTCCTCAACTCTCGACCTGAATAACCGGTCAATATGCTGAACATATGTAGATCGTGTCGTCAACCGAAAGGCCACGAACTCAGACCTCCCTGGTGCAAACCCTCCACAGTTCAGGGTGATGTTTCAGAGCTCTTGGAGATGGGAGAATCGGAATCGCTGACTTGAGGTTGTCGTTGTCGGAGGTTGAAGGTGATATTAAGGGAGGATGGAGGAGTAACAAATCTATTCCAATCGTGGTTTGGGTCATGTGCTATGATTGGTCAAGAAGATCAAGCCACAGTTGAGGGGCAAAGGCACAGAGGACAATCGTGCCACCCGAACCATCTTTGAAATTTTTCCATCCCCATGGAAACGCATCATCTTCCAACTGCCAGCCAAATTCACCAACCCAACGTCCTCATGTTATATACAGAATGCCCTCCCCTCACCATTTCAATCTCCCCCACCATTTTCCCTCACCATACACCGTCCTGTTGTTACAATCCCACAATACGTTCTCTCGACACGCCCTCCCTCTCGACAAGACCTCTTGACGCGCCCTCCCTCTTGACGCGCCCTCTCGACGCGCCCTCTCGACACGCCCTCTCGACACGCCCTCTCGACACGCTGCTCGACACGATGCTCGACATTCCACGGACGGACACGGTTGCGACAGGGCAGAGCAGGCTCAGAAGTCGCATCAATAGCGACATGTTCCGGGACATCTTTCCACGGCTAGGTCCTGGAATCTGAAATGATAGGACATGCCAGATGCGGATTCGGTCTCGAAAAGGCCGTCTGCACTGTAGACTAATTCTCTCCAGCGAGCAAACTCATGCGACGTCAAAGAGGAGGCCCATAATTCGAGTATCCGTCCTGCCTCACCGAGGCGGCGATAGCGGCATTGCAATGCGCCTTGTCATTCAGAAAATAGTGACCGGAAGTGAGGACAAAATGGAAACTGACTGCCCTTCTAGAACGCCAAACAGGCTGAAACGGAAGCGCAGACCTTCTTTGCATGTCTATGTCTTCACAGAATGGTCCGCTACAGACACGGTCGTCCTCGCGCTTCATAATCTATATTACACTTTCCTACAATTTAACTGCAACTCTTCGCTACCAGACAATACAAATTTGCCGAAACAGGTCACTCGCTCACCCAATCGTCGAACAACCGGGATCAGAATGTAATCCTATACTTGTAGGAAATCGGACCGGGAGATACTCATTGGTCAAAACAAGGCTGGTCGACGTCCACCACCTCCGTACTCCCCACGTCCATTTCCTCCAACCTGTAAGTCAAACTCCCCTTCGGCTTAGCCTCTCTTTTGCCTCTACTTTCAGCGGCTACCGCAATGTGGCATTGACACCGTACTACTTATTGCTTTCGTCGTCATCATCCGCAATCTCGGTCTCTGCGAAGAACATGTCGGGCATTGACCTAACCGCGCGCGAGAATGTTTTGATTGGCTCACAATAACCGGCAACCCTTTTTTATGGAGCCAGGAGGGAGATGTTCGTATTTGTAAGCTCGTATCCTGGCCCAAAGACAGTCCTCCATAAGCCTCTTACGAACCACTACTGGTTCCAGGAGTCTATAATTCGTTTCCTCGATCTAATCACAACCAGAATGCTCGCTACGACCCGAAAAGTTATCGCATCACCGTCAAATTCCTATGCCCTCCTCAATCTATTCAATATCCACTCGCCTTTCGGACGAGCTACATCCTACATCATATATACGATTGCAATTCCACCCCTTTTCGCACCTCAACCTGTATTATGCAGATGGACTTTCGTTATACTCGCTGTTTCAACACGAGTAGCTATGTCTGTTCTCTCACCTTTAGTTGATCACTCAGCTCAACTAAACCCTCTTCAGCAAAATTGAGCAGAAAGCTCATCACAGAATCACGCTATAACTCGATCTTCATATTCAGCTTGATGTCGAACTACATCTTCTTCAAATGGCTTCAGAGTCCCCACAAACCGCAATCCAATCATGACTTGGATCTGAAACTTGCATTGCAACGCGTCCGAGAACCTCATCAAATGATCTAGCTGCCGTCGGTCCCAGGGCGAGGCGCGCAAAGTAAGTTACTTGGACGGTATCGCACAACATCCGAATGCAGCTAAGTTAACTCTACTTCTCCCTTAATTCGGTCCCTGAATCTAGAGCACGTCCTCAAAGCTCAAGGTCCTTTACTATGACAGAACGAAAATCAGTGACCTACTAGCTCACACTCCACTAATAACACAGACCTGTAGCTGTAATGGCGTGGCTCACACGATACTAGAGCTTGACACCCTTTTAAATCATAGCCATGAGTGGCTTCTAGCTTCACATTACTCGGTTCAGCGCACTCGAAAAGCATCCACCTCCCTACCAACCCACCCACTTCTTTGGCCTCAACGAATTTGGTACAGATTATTCGTGCTTCCCTCAAGTCATTAGTGCGCAACAATCGGCCCCCTATCCACGTTGTACGTCATCCTACACATAGCACCACAACTGCTCATAGCTGCCCTGAAATGACCACGACCTTAACCTCAACACATGTGCGGGCTGCTTATTTGGATCCGCAATATCTGCCGCTGTAATAATTTCCTATCATAATCACCTCCTCAGATCTCGTCCAGAACACCATACCTCGACCACCATCATCGATTGCCTGCCTGCCCAAGAGTCCTCTACATCATTTAGACTTGTTTGGCAGCTTTGATGAACACTCATGTATCGATGCCACAACTACTTATATCGATTTTGCTGGACTTGATTCTCTCTTCTTGGATCTATGATGTCGATGAACTTGACACATCCGTAGATTTCGTTTACCTCCTTAGTGTCCACCGCTTAGTTTATTCCAGTTCCCCAGCAGGGCTTCGCGAGTGAGTCCTCTGAATTTCTCTCCTTAGTGAGAGCTCGCCCGCATCCAGTCCCCAAAATTCCTGTCTAAAAACTCATGTCAGCTATGTTCCATGCTTGTTATAAGCCTAACTCCGCGCCGCCCGGGTTTCTTCGCCAACAAGAAGACGTTCCATCTATATAGATCACCCTGATTCTTTCATAACGGTCACGAACAGTCTTGCTTAAATCCCAGCTTCTCGACACTCCTCGCAGTCAACCTGTATGCTGGCTCGAAACGTTATGTGATTCGGCAAGGTCGCAGACGGACAAAATGGGCTGAACAAAGTTCCAGGTCTCGGATTACATGTACAATTTATGTCCTTTCTTTCTTCTCGTCGACTCTCTTATTACTACACACTCTTTGAAAACATCATTTCCAAACTGCTATTGTAGCTCTGATACCATCAACGTTCGTTTGGTCTATTCCTCGAATTGACTTGGCTAGAAGCTCCCCATCCTTGTTCGAAAGACGCGTCTGGTGTTGTTCAAGCAGATGCAGTCCCTTTTCTTGGGCTGCTGTACAAGTCCACCGTTCCTCGCTATAAGCAGAAGAATCAATCAAGGTAAGCTAGACCGATTGGTCTAGGTTCGGTACCTAAAATTTGCAGTCTCCTTTCTCGGAACAAAGTACGATACTAGCCTATGTGACTGACCGCGTTCTTTAGGCGGACGGCGATGACAAGAACGCTCATTCCACTCCGGCTTAATGCCGTCAACTTTGAGGCCTTGCTTTGTCTCCAATGCATCTAGCTCTAGCCCGGCTCAGTCTCTGCTAGACTCAACTGACTGCAGGCTAAGTTTCGACGCCTTAGTACCATCAGTGGTCTTCCTGAACGTTGAAACAATTGCATACGGCATTTCACGCGTACTCTGTGATTGTCGCGAGCTTTACCCACCTTGCTTAATAGTTGCGACTTTCGAAATCGCGGAAGAGTTGATGTCAAATGACGAGCTCACTGCCGACGCTCCTGCTGCACTGAAATTAGACACCGTGATCAATTGTAGGCCGTCCTCTCCGGAATTCGAAGTCGCTGAAGCTGCCGGTCGTTCTCCTCTTAGGGAACCACATGTTAGGAAACACAGGAAGGAGAAGTCCGGGTTTTGTTCTGCAATGGAGGACTTGAACTCGAATCAAAATGGAGAGTACCCCTTCTCTATATTATTAGTTTTGCTAACCGCGTCGAGAGGCCCGCAGGCCAAGGCCTTCGTTCTGCATAACCGGTGTAGCTTTCCACTTCAGTTATCAAGGCCTTGCAGCAAAGGACCTCGTCCTTCGCCAGCCAAATTGCTTTGGTGATACCGTCTACCACGATTCGCGAACGCGCCGCCCAGACGAAATCTCGCTGAAATATCAACGACAGCTTAAATACTAACTATGCGGGCGACGATTTGCAGAAGTCACCTACACAGGTATCGAACTGGCCAACTGATAAGATGACAGCACTGGACGACACTTATGTAGAAGAACCACAGTAGGTGAACCCCTAGAGTAGGAGGAGTCTAGGTGAGGCTGTCACATCATTATACTGTTACATCGTTACACCTCTCGCCAACAATCTCTTCATGGTTATGATCTCCGAAATAAAGCCATTGCGATCAGTCCAAGAAGGCAACACGCTTCCATGAACATATCGTTGTGAACCATAAACGTAGGCAACTCAGCAAAACCGCCTATTCTTATATATGCATGTTTGTGTACGCACGACTCCCTCTCGGTCTCGGAAGGTGGTCAAGTCTGCTCTCTATGATGTGTACCACATCTCACATTCTATAGGCCTGCTGTCGTCCGAGGTCGCTGGCTCTCCTTCCATGCGGGCAAGACATCTATTGCTCGACTTGATACTTCTTCAGGTCAGTCCGACAGCCCGAAGTTCATTGACACAGTCAGATCGGACAATACATTCTTCCCCTTCCACTTCCACTACTGGCCTACCAACTTTAGTGTTTGTTGCCTTGGCTGTTTCTTCGTTCATGGGCATGAGTGGGGAGCGAGACTAGTTCAGAAATCGTATACGTAGATGTGGTTCAAGCTTCACACTGTCGTAATGGGTATGAATGTGGAACGAGACTGATTTAGAACCCGCGTACTTGAGTTTGGTTCCAGCCTCACACGATCTTATCCTGAACCTACGGTACGTTGTCATCTTGCTTCCTTGCACAAATCCGCTGACGAAAACAATGGATTTGGAATAACAGCTTAGTAACGACCGGCTTCTGAGTTATAGCTTACTAGACTATGCTGCCGCAATCCCCAAGATACTACACCTCGAACCACAGAATCCTTTCGGTTTTCACCGATCAGCATGTTCAGCTGATGGTAAGTCACTTCCCATCTTTTGCTTGATTGACCATCCAAAACTCTGCTATATTTTCGACAAAGTATCGGACCTTTCACATCGCCGAGAACTACACGTCTCAAATCTTCCGCCACAGTGGCCGTACCCAAGTGCTACCCGCCATATCGATAATCCGGAAAAGCTTTGCTCACAGACCTCCGATTCGCATGATCCTCAGCCACCCAAGTTCTGTGTCCGCAATTTCCTCGCGCAATAACCCTCAAGGAGCTCGACGATCGCCGGAATTGTCAACCAGTTGGACCGACCCAGAGGCCTCCGCGTATCTTCATTCCCTCCTATTTCCGCTTCGCTCGATAGATATACGTCGTCCTCCGACCAAAATCGTAAGATCTCCATCATCAACTTTCTCTGGGATTACCTGGTAGACTGAGCATTCAGAATTTGCCTCTCTCTCTTCAAGTTGACATATCTGCCCAGCTGAATTCTGAGATGGATCTGCAGTGTGTATGTATACTAAGTTTGTCTTCTGGTGTTAGCTAGGGCATAGTGACGACTCCTTCAGTTCTAAAAGTTGGCAGAATCCCGGCGTCAGATTGACCTCGTTCTCAACTCTCGACGATATGAATAACGTCACGTTTAGCTTATCCAAGGATGGTGGGCATTTCTCGCACCAGTCACAATTGCAAGTATCGCGTACTAAGCATGCACGCTTCTGGGCCTGGTAGTGGTTCCTGATGACACATCATGACACAGGCAGCCTTCCTATAGCCGCAGTCAATCTCTCCTTGGCTACGAGCGATTCTGAAGGACGAGGAAGTGCCGGATGATGAGTGTGTCAGTGAGTAAGGAACGTGTCTTTACCCGCCGGTCGACTAACTCTCTTCATACTATTGGGCCTGAGGTTCAACACATGTCGCAGATTATAGCCGATCCGCTGGCCAAGATGAGGTCGCTGCCATCAAAGTGAGAGACACTGGCCCACCAAATTTTCTGGCGCCGCCGCTGAATGAAATCGATCAAGCCTACCGAGGAGCAATATGTTTACAGTTCCAGTTACGAGAATGGGGCGCCCGTTCACGAAAAATCACACCACGTCTCTTGATATTATTGACCTCTTTATCAACACTGGATCAACTCTGGCCAACCACGTTGATTGACTCTCAAAGCTCTCTTGCACAAGTAGAGCGCCGCCCCAGCTTGAGAACGTCGAATACAAATACTGCCAGGGCTTTCATTATCATCTACGGCGACTCTGGTCCGCATCCTTCCAGCCAGGTCTATTCCAGAAGCATGGATGCCGCGTGCAGGTAATTCAACCCACATATTTCTAGCGAGTCTAAACTTCTTAGGCAGAGATCGGCCCATTGGGTGAGCATATCTCTGGTCGATTCAAGGCGTGTGTTTGGACGTTCAGGATGCCTACCACAAATTTGTGGCAAGAGATGAATCAGCTCGTTCCTCCCAACCGGAATCTGATGAGTTTCTTCTGTGTTTATAATAACGCATAGGCTCTATCGCTCCATGAGTAGCGTTTCAACGCTCTGCTTTCTCTTCGAGCGCGAGCACGAGCGTGACTTCAAGCATAGTCTCCTCCCTTGACCGCTTTCACGGAAAGGCCAGTCTCGCCAGGATCTCTACATTCAGCAGCACAGCCGAGAAATTGTTTCGATCGGAATTATATCCTTGCCCAACAGGACCTGGGCAAGGTCGGGCTGTTTGGAAAATCTAGAGATTTGTGCTTTTTACGTCTTCCATGGTCGAAGCTTGCGATATAGTTCTGCCCAGTGGTCGAATGTTCTCACAGTCTCGGCCACACCTACGGTGGTGGCTCCGGTCGCTGACCTTCTCGTCTAGGCTTTTCAAGTCCCTCGATTTTACAACGACACTTTGAAGAGTAGTATAACCCAGACGACTCTATCAGGTCTCTCATCCCCAATCTGCAAGATCATTCAGAAATTTCCACGTTCAAATGATTCCGACGACCCAATTGTGACAATAGATATCCACCAGACCACGAACTTGCCCAGGCTTTCAGTACCAAGCCTTCGAGGCCGCTGTCGCAATAGCTCCCCAGCAAGGTACCAAGAGAAACAGTTACGCCACCAGAGGTGAGATAATTTGAACGAGAAGCATGACTTGGAGGGTTGTTAAGTTTTTAGCCCGAATTCGCTGGAACGTGGAACCGGCTAAACTAGCAGCAGATTTCGAAACCGTCAGGCAAAATTTGGCTGATAACATAGCTTTCCTAAATTATTCAGAAGGGTCCTCATGCCTTCATGTCTAGTACTTTCCAAATCTTGAATCATTTACAACCATTTGCTGACCATGAAGTAGAACCCGAAATAGACCACGAGTTTTCGCATGACTTTGGTACTGATTGGGTGAAATCTGCCCTCGTATTGACCTACCAACAGGCTACAACGGCAACTCATCTATCAAGGCTGAGGAGGCGTATACTCAGAGAATGGCGAATCTAGTAGTAAGGGCTCGTATCCAAGTTCGTGTGCCGACAAATGGATAAGGGACAAACAAAAATGATATTTAAACTTGTGAGGGTTATGCTCGTAGTCGTGCTCCGGGGCTAGCGGGCTTGGCTTCTCATATTGTAGTAGTCATTATGACAGAGACACGGTCTTTCGCGCCCCGTCTACGGTATGACTGATATATGTCGTTCTTGCTACAAATACAGTGAAGCCAACCTAGGACATTACCTGAAAATAGTGCAATTCGACAAAGGAGGAGTTGATAGAGATTTCTAGGTACTCAACAAGAAGCCAACACATTTCGCCGTACTTCGCTCATTCTATCAGGACCAGAGCCGAGCCTTTGCCGTCGATGCGTAGAACCGTCGAATCCTTACCGATAGCAACATATGCTTCTGTTACCTTTTGAACACCGTCGAATACACTCTTCCACGTGGCCTCAAATTTTGCCTTCGATGCCTAATAGACTTCGCCCTTGTAGTGGGGGACCTATCCCTATTGGTCATTTCCTAGTATCCTAATTCATAAAGGGGAACGACCTACCGAAAACTAATAAGCGCTCGAGTGAGAATCTTCAGTCTTGATATATAGATTCTAATACCATTTTACGCGTTCACCGCTAATTTGACTTTATAGACCGCAATTCTCGATGAATAGCTCGATATCGGCATTTAGGGATTCTAGCGGGGAACGAAAGCTATTCGACTGCAACGAAGGATCGAATACGAGGATTGCAGTGACTACCTGTGACCATGCTGGCGAAACAATCGTGTTCGGTAATCATAATCGCCCGCCTCCTGCTTCGTGGCCAATTTCTCTCCTACGCCATGAAATAACGAAATAGATAGTCCGACGGATATCAAGACCAAGTATGAATTCCTTTGCGCGGATAACTTGCTAATTTGGGACGCATCAGCCTACTACATTCCCACAGTCAATGTCGTCGTACTAATATTTATCGTTCCAGGCTCTATGCTACCACTGCGGCGCCTACCCGGTTTAAGCCAAATAAACACATGCAAAGCGGACATTATCTCTTGATTGGTGGCCTTGTTTATAGTAATCCAATTCGATTGGTAGTTGTAGAGGCTGGTCTGATTTGGCCGAGCGACCCTATTGATAAACCTCTATCTATAGGGTCTGGTTCTAGCATTGATCAGACAGAGTCTCTATACGACGCAATGAATAGTACTAAGAGTAAGGCGTAGGGCCCTACTACCTAAATTCTTATCGAATATCTGCAGCCTGTGTAGTAAGTCTTGTCGCTGTTCGCTTATATTTTCAATTAGAGCCAACACAGCTCGCGATGCAGGGGTATCGGCATCTCTCAACTAGTGAGTAATCTACTTTCATCGCATGTTATATGTTAGCCTCTTTCTAATTACTCTTCGATTTATATACACAGGTATAATACGCTTTCGATTTAGTCTCCGTTCTCGTCATGTCGAGATCTATTACCTAGATCGTTACTTAGAAAAGAAGATCGCAGAACAGCTAACAATGTCTAGCGAAAGGGTCTAGTTTCCGGAATTTCAACATGGTAAAGCCAATGGCACTAAATGCCACCGCATTCCTATTGAGTTCTCCGACATCGAAAGCATAATTGAAAAGTAGTCGTTCCCTTTGGGTGCGGTACAAAGAAAACTTTACTATAATAGCGACATCGCTAGCTATACGATCCTGCTCTGCCTAGAAGAAAAAGAATAATTTGCAATCTTAGGGTTCCTACGTGAGTTCAAAGTTTAGGCGCCTGGTCGAAGAGGCAATAAAAACAGGTACGTACTTAGAAGGAGTAATTGGAGACGAATCAACCTTTCATTTGTGAAACTTGGTAGCAAACTTTTCTAAATGATCTTACTCCCCAAGGTAGTACGAGAATATCTCGATAGTTGTTCTTCCTTTCCGCTTCGCATTAACCAAAAAGTCAAGGCAGTTCCATAGTGCCATGTTTTAAATTTACTTCGTTGGATCGAAAAATTATTCGTAGGCTGCTCTCTATAGTTATACTAGCACTTATTCGCACTTGACCTTGATCCGATTCTAGCCGCTTCCTTATACACATCTCATCATCTAAGCGTTCAACAGTTATTGATGTCTTGATATCTTTGTTATCATTGACGCACCCGCTAGCAGCAAAGTACCAATAGGCCTACTAGCAACGAGGACGTTAGTATACTAGTCAATCAGAGGTACCTTTTTGAAATTGGATACTCCAACAAAACTGGTTGCAACTCTTGGAAATCCCCACAGCCCAGAAGAACTCAGTATAAGCCGCGCGACATTTCCTCAAATCACTTGACAGCCTTCCGCAAGCAAATGCACCACGGTAGATACAGATCACAAGGACAATAAGGCTCAAACCATATTCAGAGCGTTCGTCGACGCGATCCACATAGTTTTGATTCAAAATTGTAAGTTCATGATCTTGGATGAGAATGGTAGTATCACGGTACAGAAAAGATGCGACCTGATGAGGGTGGCGATAGCCGAGTAGACCATCTGCAGTGGCGAATGTCGTGTGCTAGCCTCGTACCTTCCCTCCGCTCATGGAAACCTAGATTGTAGACTAGAGGCTTGTGTGTTGCTGTTGGCAAGGTAGTAGGTAGGACCATTGTAAATCCACTTGCACGGTATACCTATAGGTAGTTGGTGCAGAGGTCGAATGCAAGCTTCGAGTTGGCAGATATAAGTAGATAATTGATTTGGTTTCGATCTTATATACCCCTTAGAGTAAAGGACATGTGCTGGTGTTCCTCTTACCAGGTGACTGTAACCAACTTAACCAGTCGTTTGTCGATTTCATTGGCAAGCTTGAATTGTTTAAGTATAATGGCCATTACACTAGCAAGGTAGCATTCGCATTTACGCCTGTGAGCAACCGCATCGGGCAATGTCCACCAATGAGTTGCGAAATCCAGTAGGGTTTGTTACGCCTGACTCGTCTCCTCCTAGGCTCTTTCAAAGGGATAAAAGTGTCCCGAAAGAATGGTTGCTTATGTTGCGCGAGAGTGATGAGTGGAGGTCAACAGTTAACCTTAACAAGTGAGTTTGGCCGATTGGATGCATGCGTAATCTCTGGTACGTAAGGGTAAATCTAGGGCTGGGACTGAAGAATGAACCATTCCCATATTTATACGAGGATGATGACACCTTCGCATGAACAGCTGGAGCCGGAAGAAAGAGACGGAAGAAGGTCTGACTGACCACGAAAACAACTTCACGCAAACCTCGTCCATCCATACCGAATGTCACCACCGTATGCCGCGCCACTCCTTTCCCCGATCTCTTACAGACATCTCCCATCACCTCTCTGCCGCGTATCCAGTTGGGCAAGGTAATGAAGCCAGACGGGCTGAAAAGAGGAGGAAAAGCGAGACGTTGTTGGATAGACACTGATGAAAGAGACGGACACGATGGATATAACGCGATAGGAGTCGCCGTGTAGCGAAGGTCATAGACACAGATGTACAACGGAAGATAATATCAATCGCTTTTACTGCCCGACGACAAGCCAACGCGAATCCCGCATTTGGAGTCCGCCGAGTCGGGATCAGTCTGCAATATTTGCGCGGACGGATTGGTGGGAGTAGAGAAGGGGATACACTAGGAAGGCAAGGGCCATAAGCAGAGATAAATCAAATCACAATAATGAAATCAGGACATTCGCAGGCATGGTTTCGCAACTGCTTTATAGCTAACGGTAATTGTGGTCCAAGGTCGCGGTCGAGGCAGAATGGCATCAGATCACCAAACCTCCCAGTAGCCAGCTCTTCTTCTCCATCCGCGGCCACGGAGGCTTGTCTATTCATGCCAAGGGCCGTCTATTCGTTGGAAGGTTCGATCACTTGCACATTGAGAGACTCTACAAGCGCGAAGTGGAATCTTAGGAGCATTGGCGACACCATGTCTTCAGGGATAATGTAATAATATATGTTCCTCCGCTCTTCGTTCTCACCACATCTTTTCGCCCTCAATATAGACTGCTACCCCAGAGTCCGACTCCTCTCACCGCCCAATCCTTCTATACAGATCCTCCGCAGTCAGATAACAAGGTTGACATGCAAGTACCTTCGCGGAGCTCACACAATGACCACTTCCCTCAATGACTCCGAGCTTGAACATTTAGGTGGACAAGAACCGCTAGTTCACGTAGCCTCCCTACGCATTAGCGTAGACTTGCGTCGTCATTTGAGCACCAAGTCAGCCGCTTTAAGAACTGCAACACCTTGGCATATAGCTGTCTCCATCTCGGCAGGAAGCTTGTCCTTTAGGTCCTATATACCGCGCTTAGAGTACATCCCAGTCTTCGCCTAGAGCACCTCATCCACTTCTGTAGGTCTTCAAGCTGTCTTTCCTAAGCGACGATTCGAGCTCCTTGACCATTAACTATCTTTTGAAAGTCTTCGCTTCATCAATCAAAGGGATATGATGACTTCCTCTGGTCTCGTAATACGCAAATCACCGTCCTTGATCACTTCGAAGCTCTGAAGTATGTTCTCCGACAGTCTAGGCTTTTATTCCCAAATAGTTTCCATTTCTCCCCTCGATTTCTTCCTAGTATAGTGTTCTCACCCATGCTTTATCTGTCTACAAGGTCCTCCCCACTCTAGCAGTACGTCGCGTTCTAGCTTTTCTCCTGCACTGCCTATACTTCTTCTTGTGTTTCGTTGACCGTTTTCAGCATGATTTCAAAGTCTTCCTCGAGTTGGTTTTTGATCCTCTTTTGCGCCTCGATATTACGGCGCTGTTCTAGTTCCCCAAGCAGCTTTTTGCTTCCGGGTCTGCTCAAGCGCTGCTCTCTACCCATCCAGGAATGTAGCGTGCTTCTTTTCATGTGTGAAGGTGGAATCTGTATACTAGTTTACCTTCCATCGTGCCTCCGGAGATAGTGGATAGGACGATTTAACTGTCGAACTTTTCGACTATGACCCAGAAAGACTTTAATGACAAGTAGAGCAAGTATAACTAATTTCAGCAACTATTCATATCATCTACGTCGCCCAATGTCGCAAGCCGTAGTCTTTTCTTTACTGTACAATCGAACATATCCTTCCTTTTTCTGCAAACCAATCGGTTTGGCTTTCGAGTCTCTTCCTCTTGAGGCTGTTCAAAGCCCCCCGCTCTTCCAATATTCGCAAAGCTAGCCAGTTTGCAATTTCCATCATCGCCAGACTGTCTCCCATGGCAGTCTAGGCTAGTCCTCCCCGTCGTTACTCAGCAATGCAAACGACTCCTCGTCAATTTCCTGCGACTGTTCAACTGCTCCCAGATTGACTTGCCTGTAAAATGTATAGTAAATGCCATTGTGAGATAAATTCAAAAGCTAATTCTTCGGCGAGAGGCAGCTTGAGAGACATCAAAGGGACTGGACGGCGTTTATAGGATCTGATTGACGAGCTGAATGCATTGTTCATTTGGGGCTAGGACTCGTCGTTCCTAGGCCCCAAGTTGAAGAAGAGTAGACGTCACTTAGTAGCAAAGGCGTAGACGGAACTCTCATCATGCGAGGTAGGAAATACTAGACCAATTTCGAGATGCAATATACGCTTGTTATACAGAAATCCTTCGGCTGTTTTGTCCTATGAGGTATCATATTCCCTATTACCATTCATTGGTAATGATTGAGCCGACGAGCTGAAGAATATCTAATAAGAATCGGACGTCGGGTAAGCACAAGAAAGGATGTGCTGCTTCAAGCGTAGATAGTCATGGCAACTAGACATGAAAGAAGCCGGGGGTCTTTTTGGGAGAAACTTTCAGCGTAGGGGATTGTAGACCCGGGACAGGCGTGACAAGTGAAAGATGCTTGCCTTGATAATACTCCAACGAGGCCTATGAGGAATCTGCCCACAGCTCAATCAGAGGCCATCGGGGTGAGCAAAAAGCACCCGAAAAGCCGACTTTTTGGAATCCTATCGAAGGCAGAGGCAACGGCATTGAATATTGAAGTTGGCATTATTTCCAAGACTATTATGTGAGAGTTCAGGCATGATAACTCTTCCCTCTACCTCAGCCTCGGGAAAAGGCGATGCTCTCAGGTTTACCTAGGTAGGAGGTGGGAGATGAGCGGGCAACGATTGCGACGACGAGAGGCTGGTGAAAATCATGAGCGAGGAGTCGCTCTCTGGAGTGTGCCTCGCAAAGGTCTCGCGCATTCAGCAGCAATCCAAGTATGCGTAGTCGGCTCGATTGTTTGTATCGTGCTGATGGAGATTGTGGCGGTATGGCGTGGATGCTGGATGGTGAATGGTATGGTGCGGTCGCAATGTTGTTAGTGGGTCGACCCACTAGTTTATTAGTCGCCTACCTAATAAATGCTCGCCCGCCAATCCAACAACTTCAGCCAAAACGCAACAATTCCTTAGCCATCGATCAATACCAAAATCTCATCGTTGTGTATTGCCTCTTATAGTGACGCTACATCTAGTACCTGAATACTCGCTTATGGGCCTAGTACGTAACTGCTTGAATTTCTGTACTTGTTGATTCCCTCTTCTGACTTTTCTATCTGATAAGAACCGGCCTGTGCAGTTCTGCCTTCTGGGGGAATCCATATACCCCCATTTACCTACGTTGGGATGAGCAGAATAAGGCTGCTGAATATAACCGACCAGACAATAGCGGGAAAGCCAGGAAAGATGATTTTTCATTTTAGCCGATTCTAGAGAGATTGTCTTCAATGCCAGCGAGTCTAGAATGCGAGTTGAGAAGAAGTCGAGGTTTAAGTTGAAACCAACGATGATTCGATGGACCTCTGAGCCTGGGTCTTAATTCTAGTATTGATTCTGCGAGGGAGAGATATAAGACTATCACGGGTCAATTCAATTGCCAAAAGGAGTCAGAAATCATTTTTTTATTTTTTTAGAGTCTTTCTGATCTCTGTACTTCCTTTTTTCAACCATCCAATTTTTGGTGTTTTCTTAAATTTCCAGTCTTTTTTCTTCCATTACTTGGGTCTTGTAAAAAAAATTCAATTCTCTGAGTCCTTTGATTTTTTCAGCTTTTAGGTAATATCTTTGCTTCGAGTCCTCGGGGAGTTTGGAGCGTGTCGTTTGATTCTTTTTGGCCTTTTTCTTAGGAGGGGTGTCAGTTTTCTTGGACAAACAATTTTCCGTTCCAATCAGGCAATGTACTCAGGCTAGTTATCAATTTCAATGGTCAACATGGGAGCATAAAGAGCACTCAGGATGACACTCTGGAACTGTTGTTGACTCGATACGGGTCTGAAATAGTTGAACGAGCACGTATAGAATTGCAACCAGAGGGCGGAAGCTGCTGCGTAGAGTGATTGCAATCGCTCTTTAACTCAAATCTTGGCTGCACACAATTACGGCACGACTATGAAGGATATTGTCGTGAGACTCGTCAAAAAGACATAGACTCGGATTGCCCTGGCAATTACTTCTCGAGGAGGCTGATCGCTTATCGGAAATATGCGATACGAGCTCCGCAGGTTCGTGGAATCAGCCGTCGCGTCTGCGTAATTCCCATGCGTTTGAAATGCCTTGTTTGTCAAGAGTATCCCTCGTCCACCTAGCTTCCTTACTTCTTTTCAACTTCAAATGAAGCTCACAAGTAGTTTGGAATTGGTTAGAACTTTTCTAGCTCTCTACTAGTATACCATTGCCTCTTCTATTCTGATTGCCCTACCCCGTCTCGCTTCAATTTATGCCTTCTCTTTTCAAGTGGTCTTCGTGTGCGATTTAGCCCTCGCTAATCAAAGAGACTGCCGCCTAGCTTCCACCTCTCGCCGCCACAGAACTACAGAGTGACTTCCAGTAGGATTGCATCTTCTGGGCATCAAGGCGGGCTGTGACCAGGTTTGATGTTGCGATCGAGCGAACTCGACATCAGATCAGGCTGTGTTGGGATCCAGCGTGGATGAGGTGGTAGGCAGTCTAACAGTGGGAGTAAAGTAGGAGATTTCGAATGTGTATACTTGAAGCCAAATGCAGATAGTTATCAGTGTGTCGCAATGGGATAAATATTCGAGTAGTGATTGACGAGTTCGTGTGGCAGGTATCTGGATTATTTACCTTGTGATACACCGGTACAGATGATTTGTGGGCGAGTATTCAAGGCAATATGTATACCTATAAATACCTGTACCTAAATTGTGCATCGATTTTCTCAAAGATACGCCAGTAGACTCGCAGTAATATCTACGTCAAAAGTTAACATTAAAACCACTGCAGCGACTCATCCGACCATTTGAATTGTAGAAATCATAGAATATAGAGATCATATCTCGCAATTTTGCCGCCATCCCTGCATTTCGCTGCCGACCAAACGACTCCGGCATTCCAGTTCCGTGACGCGGTTTGCGCAAATGACGCTACATCATCCTGCGAAAAAGTTGACACAGTCTAGACATAATCTGGTATAGTGTTTGTCGTTTCTGTCGTAAGAAATTCTGATCAGAATTTGGATATAGGCTTCAGCCAATCAGCAGCGTCATGGAAAACATTGACCCGGCCCTAGGACCGTAAGCGTAGAACTTGAAAAGGGGCGTGAAGTCTTATACCCTTCCAAGATCCTTGTTGTCACTTTACCAACTATCTTACATTTACCTCTAGTAAACAGAACGCTATGTAAAGGGATCGCAATTCCGAGAGAAGAAATAACTTGGCGTACGCCTTTCAGCCTTGTACCATTTGGAAGGGCTTCTTCTTCGAAACGAGGGAAGAATCGAAGGATATAATACGATAGATGACCTAAAGTAGATTAGCGATATAGGATTACATGTCGGTACGACGTCTCGTACTGTAGTCTCAGGTGTTTTAAATGTCTATCGGACCGTTCATACCCCTGAGACCAAACTAGTACTTACGAGACCCCCCTCTGTCAGTGGGAGAAATAAGCGGCCGAAAACAGCCGCCTGTGCGAATATGCCTTACCACCAAAATTTTGGTGTACAGACATGTTCTCAGCGACATTACACTTCGTTTTCAAAGAGATCCCCATAAGTTAATGAGATCTAGGTGATATAATCCTTATTTTAGGTAGTAAAACACTATATAATATATATTCATCTACAAAGGTGTTGTTCTGGCTGTTTTATCTCCTAGCACCGTTTCCGGCCGCTTATTTCTCCCCCTGACAGCCCCCTGTACATATCAAGACCCGGGTAAATATTCTTTCTCCCCGGCAACGTTTGATTCTTGAATTTCTCTACCCCTAAATACCAAAGATGGCTACAAATCGTCCTCACCACTCGCATACGAGACTCGTAGTATGAGGACCTTCGCCTAAGGCCTAGAAACTCAACCTCAACCGAATCGAGATATCCAGCGATCGAGCAATAGATACCCGCGAAAACTCTTACGATGCCGAGGAAAACGATGACGCAAACGACTTTCCGGCCACTTACGACAAGTACTCCCATTTTGCAAACAATCCTCTAATAGTAATAGTAATACTAGTGATGGACCTTTATCAGAACAGTTAGCGACACGAACTGCTCTGCTAATGAGAGACATCAAACTTTCAAATACGAACCCAAAGCATCGGCAGTTGGCTATCATTAAGCGTAGGCTGACAGTTCTAGGGATGAGTATCTGGAAGCACATAGACCTGATCGCCAAAGAACTACTAGAGGCAGAGGGTCACGAATTGGAAGAGATGCATCATATGTTTCGCCGCTGTATTGTTTGATCCCTGGTAGAAACCTTCGAAAACCTGATCTCCACGTCTCGCGAGCTGACAAGCGATCTCCAGGACGTACCAGAGTGCATCTATCACGCGTATACATGCGATCCAATCCGCTACGATATCATTCGGAGCAATGCGATGCGTGGGATGTCATACTGCCAGGTGCGCGAAGTGGTAAGAAAAGCGAGGTGATTTGTGCGATTTGATGGTTGGTATAATCCGATAGCGACCCACTCGCTCAAGTTCAGCAGGACTTCAGCACGTTTTTGGCCGCATCGGTTGAACCCTATGAGATATGGAATTTCCGAGCTCAGATCTGGAATCCTCGCGCAATTCTGCACAATTTCATGTCTCCAACTTTTTATTTGATGTGGTTAGGAAGATTGATGTTCCTAGGACTCCCATTTATATCACGTGCATGACCCCTGCTCCCGAACAAGGGCCGTGGTGTAGTGGTACACCACGGAGTCTCTAATCGATCTTGATTCCTGACCATGGGTTCGACCCCCATGCAATTGATATTGAGAACCCTACCTTGGGACCTCCTAGGTGTCAGAGTCTGCGGATACTGGCCTAGGTAGGTACCGGGGAAGCATAGGGGAAAGGGCCGTCCAGATACCGTTTGCCAATCCTAGGAGCCATATATCTGCTCATTAGTAGGGAGGGTAGGTATGCTGTAAGTCCCCGTGATCGACTTTAGATAAGAGTAGTAGTACTATGGTTTGATCCTAGGTATTATGAACTTATCCGTCACGGAAGCCTTCGGGTGTTATGATCGATTAGATTTCTTGTTTTTGTCATCTATTCTTTTTCCTATCTTTTTGTCCTATCATTCTTTTATCTGATGTACGAAGACCGCCTTCCACACGTTATACCACTTTGTTCTGTTTTGTCCTTTTATTCTTTTATCTATTGTACAAAGACCGCCTTCCACACGTTACACCACCTTGTTCTGGCTTGCTCCACGGTACATTGTCTGAGGTCTCTGGCCGAATTAAAACCCCGAGCCCTATCCTTGGCCACCGCTCTCGACTTCCATCAGACAGATACTGGCCATCTTTAATGAGATGACCTACAATCCTGGAGTGGACGAGTGAATTATCAGCTGGTGTACGGCCACCCCACCATATCATCTGAGCCTGTGGTTCGAAGATGGAAGAGATTGGCAGGTTGAAGAAATTGGCAGGCTGAAGAGATTGACACGTTGAAGAGATTGACACGTTGAAGAGACTGGCAGATTGAAGAGATTAGTAGGCTGAAGAAATTGACACGTTGAAGAGATTGGAAGGTTGAAGAGGTTAGTAGGTTGAAGAGATTAGCAGGTTGAAGAGGTTGGCACGTTGAAGATGTTGGCACGTTGAAGAGGCTGGCAGGTTGAAGATGTTAGCACGTTGAAGATGCTGGCACGTTGAAGAGGTTGGCAGGTTGAAGATGTTAGCACGTTGAAGATGTTGGCACGTTGAAGAGGTTGGCAGGTTGAAGAGAGTGGCACTTGGCTATACCGTGCGCGGAGGGCTGCGCATCCAGGCAAGGCTGAGAAGGGATTCCGCAGTCTTATCAAATCCTAACATGCATTTGCAGCACTGTTATTGCTCTATCGGTAGCTAAGACAGCAATGCGTCACAATGTCAGCAGTCATTTTTCTCGACTCACTACCTGTATGTTGACCCACCCTCTGAGTTGAATAAAAACTACAGCATTACCACATCGACTTTTTTCTTTCCTACATGCTTTGCGTATCAGCCATTCGTCTCCCAGATCCTCCACGCCAAAGAGAATGAATGAGCTACACATGCATTTGGAGGAGTCGAACAGGAACACAGAACCCGCTGCCTTCAGCTTTCAACGAGTGTTCTCAGGTGGTGAGTCTTAATGTGTTGAACAGTACAAACAAACCTGCTAACTTGAATGTTCCATCC
The DNA here is from genome assembly GCA_003693225.1 of Venturia aucupariae. Classification (NCBI taxonomy): domain Eukaryota; kingdom Fungi; phylum Ascomycota; class Dothideomycetes; order Venturiales; family Venturiaceae; genus Venturia; species Venturia aucupariae. The sequence goes on along the minus strand of QWZN01000167.1, from coordinate 23,172 downwards.
TCCGAGAAACCGAAGAAGAAAAGGGCTGGCTGCGAAGCTTAAGTCACGACATCATCTATCCATCTTTCGTCGCTTCGTCTGGCCTCCTCCTCCATCATCGCTATCAGTCTACTGAAAGTCTAACACCATACTCACCTACCTCTCGACAGGCAGCTTCATCGGAACCCTGGACAAGCGTCGCCAGTGCCTACTTGACCACCTTTTCTCCATGGATAGCTTCATCACAACCTCCATTCCACCACATGCTTGCCACGCTTACTCATGAGGTCGATTGTTGCGACTCTACACTCAAAACGTCGATGGCATCGACACGTCGCTTCTACCCTTGTCAACTTCAATATCCTTGGAGCGCAAAGCACTATGGCCCAAGACTGTCCAGCTGCACGGCAGTCTCGAAAAATGGTATGTACAAAATGTCACCAAACCTCAGATCTCGAGCCAGCGGCTGGATTCATCGCAATCCTCGATGGCTGACTTGATCGCAGCCTTCCACGAGCGTCGCCAGTATCTACTTCGCCACTAGGTCGAAACGACACTCTAGGTACTGTATTCTATCCCGCTCATCATGCTTTCTCCCGCACGCATTCAATGAAGCTGTAGCGGGTAATGGTAACAGTTTCTAGCCTAGAGTCCTCGAATTGATCCTGCACAGCTAGGTATACGTAATATCTAACTACGAGGTTCTAAAGTACACGCAAAGTCTGACTACCAGATTCCCGAAAAACGCTGCCTCGAAGCGCTTGCTGTCTACAAATATGACGAAGTAAAGCATGTTAGAAATTGGGATACAAAGATTCGAGATCTGTCTTGAAATCATAATCACGATAGGCAAATTCAACCCGTACAACAAGGTCCACGAAAACTTTGACTGCGAGGTGCTCTCGAAAAGTAGCGATACAAACGACCTCTTCCGACCTCCTCGTTTGGCGATCTAATCCCACATGAAAAGATTCACGCGAAGTTTGATCACTAGTTTCTCTCGAAAAGAAGCGCCTCAAACAACTTCCTGCCCTCCACAGATATGATGAAGGAAAGCATGTATAAATGTGGGATAAACAGGTTTGAAGTCCGGGGAAAGGCTTTGTTGTCGCTCTTGCTGGACGACGGGTTCTCCGATGCACTTTGCGATCGATTCGCAATGAAGATGGGGCCGGACTTGAGTTTGAGGGCTGCTATAAGCCGCAGGTAAGCACCCACCATCATTCCGCAACGCTACCAAAATTCTCCCTTGGCACTTGTGTGGATTGCAGCGCTGAAAAATCTGTCCAGGTCTTCGCCATCGACGAAGGACAAAATCGGACGTTGTTTTCGCACAGAATCTTGATTTCGAAGGAAACGCGTGGTTTTGAGTATGGCTTGTCCGGCACTGGAATTCTTCCATCTACGACATCGTTGGCGGACTAGTCGAAGATGAGACTCGAGGTACGTTCGTGAACGGGTGTCCCTTCTTGCTCATGGAAGTGTCGCTTTGTTTCGTCCTGCTTGGTTGTACGAGGCCTGGGAGGACGGTGGATGGCACGTTGGCAATGTTGTTGGTGGGTCGACCCAACAACAACTCCAGCAAAAATGCAACAATTCCACGACAACCAACCAAGCAACCATACCGTGCTACCCAGGCTCTGTCCCGCGCATCATCGCTATGACCATCCCGGTGCGATACTACCAGACCAGGAAAAGTTATTCGATTCTTTGTACAAAACTCCTTCACCCTGTCGACCGAGTCTTCAAACCCTCAAACGGTAACCTGAGCCTTGCTGCTACATTCCCTGCCTAATACGACTTGTTTCTGAGCGATGCACCCATCAAGAGTTGTTTTGAGGATCAAAATGATGGGCTCGATGGGCGTATCTTCGAGCCTGAAGATGAGAAGGATTGATCACACGAGTACTACGGTTGAAGCGACTTGAGTAATCCTCACCGATATCATCGCAAACGAAGATGAGACGCATACCCAACAGGCATCCCGCAGCTACCAAGGACCGCATGCATCCCCGCTCCACCCAAGTGGTTTGCCAGGAAGCCGACAGGTCGGACGGACTACAACAGGAAGTGGTCGGACCGGCTCCAAACAGAGTCAAGGTCGATCGTAACACGCGACATTCACCTGTCCACCGGATCCCAGCAGAGACATCAAAGCTTTTGTGTTGCTCACCGGCAAAGGTACATGCCGACGGCGCCACAATTCCTCCGCACCAACAGGCAACTCCCCGAAAGCGCGTCAGTCTGCTTCATTCGCAGATTGATTATACAATTGTGTATCAGTAATATTGAACGGCGTGACTTTTTCGATGATTTTGGGACTTCGACACGACAGAATCCCTCAACGTGCAGTTCAAGAGCATCGGAATATTGGGTATAGTGTCTGAAGACTTCTTGTTATTCAGTCTTGGCTTCGACCTCATTGAGTCCGCCATCTTCTCGCTCGGATTGTCCTTCGGGTTCTGCTAGAAGTCTTGCTCAAGATCCCTCGTAAAAAAATTGTTCCAACGACACAACCAGTACCACATTCCAATACCCAGACTAATAATAATGAGTGTATGACAAAAAAACGAAAGCTTGGCTATAACCGCTAGGACTGTCAAACCAAATGCTTGACTTCGGAAACCCTGAAGTAATAAAGCGGCTCTTGTCTTCTCCGCGGGACCGACCAAATCTTGGCCTTTTCTACCTCGAACTCGCCGCACAACTGCCCTGATATCTTTTGGAACAATTTGATAACCTCGTGAACTTGTTCGCGTTGGCAGAGTCTTGTCCAGAAGACGGAGCATGGGAGCAGGGTTCCACTCAGAGAATTCCTTTCACGCCCTACTTGAAGATCTCTGATTGTCCCATTCACCTTTTCTCTCAACAGGACTGCATGTTTCGCGTATAAGATCATGGCCGTAGCCTGTTCTTCGCCGAGATGTTCAGAAAGACCTTTCAGCATACTTTTGTTCTTCGTTGACCTTTTGAGGTACTGTCGTTTTGCTACATGCTTGGAAAGCTTCCAGTATCCAAACAACCAGGTATTTTCAAAGTCAGCTTCGGTCGGTGAGTGTCCGCTGTTTGTCGCCTCCACGTTGTACGTGTCTTGCCAATGAAGGGCTATTACATGCGGATTGCCGTATGGATCGGTACCGAAAGTTGCGGGAGAGAGTGCGCGGAGCAAAAGAGGTAATCCAGAAATAGTGCTTAGAAGATTTTCGTAGACCTCATCCCAACTATCTTGAATCCAGGTCTCGGATGTGGTACTATCGCCGGCACTCCATTCATGCACTCGAGGAAGAGGAAGTTCCGCGGGGCTAAGATAGTCGTCATTATCGAATGGTCGTTGGTAGAACTTCGTCCACAGCTGCTCAAGGGTTTCCGAGGTAAACCCAGTTACAGTCTTACATGTCTCAGGAATTGTCCTATTGACCATGTTCAAGATCTCTGTACGAGCTTGTTCCATGCGGAATATACTATCGCTTAGTTTGTTCTGGTTGATCAGGTTCCATTGTTCGCGTTGGTTGACTTTGCCAAGGTCTGTACCAAAGTCCGGCTTCTCCTGCGCCAGTATCCAAGCTACTCCCTTCAGCACGCGGGGGTCCTTGCCGACCGTCGTACGGCTCAAATGTGATTCTAGCGATCTTTCCTGCAGGACTAAATCGCGGCCAGGGCGTAAAACCAGGACAAGATAAGCCAAGGACACGACGGTTACCACAAAACTTGATAGCCAAAAGGCATGTGCCCGGCGGGTTCCCCTCCGTTCTCTCCTGCGTGCTCTCTCTTTCACAACTTCATGATACGTTTTTGTCGAAGCGAGGTCTTGGAACGTCCCTGCCAGTGCAACGCGATGTGGTTGAGCAGGCGCTCCCGTACTGCGCGGTGCCCAGAACGTTCGGTAAAGGAAGACCAGCACCACCACAACGTAAAAGACTAGTAACAACCAGTAATCTCCGCATTTTTCCCACAACAGTTCAGCTTGAGTGAAGTGTGATTCGACGACTTCGATGGTGGAAGAGGTCCCGTGCGTATTGTCCCATGCATAACCAGTAGCATATTCATTGCGATAAGTGGCCATGAAAGAGAACTCTACATAGCGTTTTGTTTTGAATTGCCTATGGAATGGAATTGATCGGAACGTCTTGAAGCTGTCCAAAGGCGATGGTTAGGAAAGGGGTTTCTTATATCAATAGTTGAGGGTATCGCTTGCCTTCCTTGTACCTGCCGATTGCAGAGCTAGATGAACAAAAACTAGTGCAAAATAGACTTCTTTGATATGGGGCAGTAAGGTTGTAGCAAAATCAAGAGGATTGCGTAAAGAACCAAGACAGCGTTTGGAACAAGATGTGAGAAATGTTTGTTTGTAATAATGGCTTTCAGTTTCCCCTCGTTGACGAGTAACGGTGCGAATACCTCACTCCATAAGTATGACAAGAATAGGGTGGAGATGATGTATACTTGTAGTATAGTAGCTATCGACCTTTTAGGTCTGCATACGGGTCTGCCTCTATCTCTTCCTTGTCCTCCTTCTCTATTGCTTCTGTCCACTCCACCTCTGCTTTACCTTTTTCCTCTTCAAGCTTGGGAAAGTCAAGCTCAAGTTTTTCTTCGTCCTCCAAGTCATTATGGTCAGAACGAATCATGACCTCTTTCGTCCAACGATCGAATCCTTTCGTTATATGATTACCATCCTGTGCTTCCTCTATATGTTCCTCCTGTCCTTTCTCTATATGGTCCTCCCTCCTCGACTGTTCATCCGAGTGGTGGACTTCCGACCCAACTTCGATAGGGACTGACTGGTCATCCGAGACGAACTGTTCGGAAAGGTAATCAAGACTAACAAGTACAAGACTACCAATTGATAGCAAAGTGTTGTGAACGAAGAATCCTGTAACGCTATATCCCCTCAACCAGAAGATGTGGAAAGAGGAAAGTGCTACATGGAGGATAATCTTAGCGACGGGTAAGGCTGGTAGCGGATAGACGTCGCCAAAGAGACATTCTTTGACAAAACTGATACAGGTCTTCCCAACATTGACCAAAATCATAACGTCCAGTGAGAATCGCGCGGGATCCTCATCCATCATGAGCTCTGGAAAATAGTTGGTCAGGCTATATATATACGAGATGTGTAGAACCCACGGCCAAAACACACAAGTTGGACTTCCCAAGGCCTGGGTTATGAGACCCCAAAGGAAATGTTTCGGATGCTTCGAGCTGGGTGGTAGCCAGGCCGAAATTGAGGATCGAAGTATAAATTGAAGAGCTAGAAGAAGGCCGAATCGAATAATAGTCTCAAGCGCGTCGGCGAGCGGGCTGAGAGATGGTGCCATTAGGAGTCACGGGTGTAAGAAGCCGAGTGTCTGAATTTTCACTATGCTGCCAGGAAAGGGCGTAGTTGGTATGCGAAAGACGGTTGACGATCGGGTAGAGTTCGGTGACGAAATAAATCTTTTTGAGGTCGGAGAGTTTGAGGTCTTCTCGAGGTGCGGTGGCCAGTGAGTTCGAGTATATCTAAAGGTTTGTAATTAGTGCCGGCTTGCATTGACGACGTAAGGAGCGAAGAAGAATACCAAGCTTGGGATATATCTTGAGAACTCACCTATTGGTACCTGCTTGTCTACTTGGGCTCTTGATAGTATAGCATGCAAAGATTCGAGGTTCGAAGACGACTGACAGCTAGAGGATAGGGCAATCGTGGGAGAGTGCAGAGTAGTGAGCGGTATGTCTTGGGGATATATCAGTGAGCGAAGGGGATAGAAGTACAGTGACCTGATAATTCAATTAGAGCTGATTCATTTTATAGGAATATATTAAAAGGTCGACGGCATGCAAACGACAAGATTGAAGGTGTGAAGAAACATAGGAATGAAGGTCGACGACACGCAAACGGCAAAATTGAAGGGGCAATGAAACACAGGTATACTACTCGGAATCACAGGTATGATACTCAGAATCACAGGTATAATACTTGGAGACATTGGGTTGTGGATGAAAGCCTGAAATAGAACATTAGGTGTTGGTGGTAGGAATGGGGATGAATGAATGCCTGAGGTGGAGTGGAATTAATCACCCCCGAGACAGGTTTTCGGCTCCCACTAGTTCTAACGTTGAACCTCAATACCTCCCAGATACATTCCGTCCTCCAACACCACCACCAACGCGCAGGCAGCATGTCTCTCTTCCCCAACGCCGACTTGCAAACGCCGTCTGCACCTCGTCCGGGGTTGCAGGCGCCACCTCAGTCTTTCGACAATATCTCCCAATTGCAAAAGCAGTACGTTTCCGCAACGCTGCAACAACATGGCCAACGCCGGTCCAGATGAAAAAATCATGGTTTTCTGGACACTCCTTGCCCAACCAGACGTACGTGCTTCCCATTGTCAGTCCGCTGCTTTTGCTAATTTCGACCTTTACTAGGTCGTCAAGGAAATCTTATCTACTGCCCCGCCTACTGCGCTTGGTAGACAAGAAGTCGACAATCTTCAGAGCATCATCCATCACATTGATACCTTCAAGGGCGCAGCGCCACAAGCTCCAGATCGGCACCCGTTCAGGCCCCCAGTCCTCCTCGAGAAACGTCCCGTTACAGGATACCAATGGGCTCCCATTCGTCGCATGCGATCTCTAGAAACCCCAACCTTCCTCAGAAGAATTCTTGATGTCCACGGCGAAACATTGGAGGGCGCGCGCGCGTTCATCGGAATCAACGGGGTGGAATACGATGACTGGATGAGGAAGCAAGAAGGTGGTTTCAACCAAGCCGATGCTTTCAACGGTATGGTGGCGTATACTAATAACGTTGATACTCAGCATGCACAAAATCGCGTCGTCTACGGGTTTTCCATGATCACTCACTTTGAGCTTAGCCTGAAGCTAAGAGAAAGACTCGTGGGCCAAGAGAAGAGTTGTCCAACTCCTTGCAAGAAAGAGGACAAACGGTACTTCACTCAGGCCATGAAGGACTACTTGATATCCATCCTCATGACCAAAGAGGCAGCTGCTCGGGAACAAGAGGTCAAGGCAAGAGTCAATGAAATCGCGCTTTGGGCTAGGAGGGGCCAGTATCTCAGAATGTTGACTAACGAATTTGGTCTTGGTATCATGTTTTTTATTTCCGACTTGGTCGCGGTACATGAGCAGGTACCGTCTTTGCCTTGGAGTTGCCAATGCTGACTTGAATTTAGCTTTGAGAGACTGATGCCAAAATCAGGATCGGCATATAACGAAGCGATGGTCCGCCTGGAGCAACTCGGTGCTCGAGAGGTGTGTGAAAGACAAACCAATCAACTCGGCAGATTCGTTATCACGGCCATGATGGCCCCATTTAATGACACAATGGACATTCATACAGAAGGGAGAGGACATGTATTTCCCGGTGATCTACCTCCTCAAGCCTATTCACAGAAACCTGCCCCAAACTCAAATACACCCAGTTCCAGGTCGCACCTCCTTCGGCCTAACGTACCTCGAACTTCGGCGATGTCTTCATCTAGTCATAAAGTACCTGAAGCCCCGCAATATCCTACATCGTACCCTGAATCCCCGAAGTCAAAACGCAGTCCTCTACAAACTACCAAATCCGCCGGCCGGAGTCAGACACGTAACACGATGACACGTCCTGGGAGGAAAAAGGGTGTTGAAGAAGGTGGGATTGCGAAAGCGAAGCGCGCACTAAAGCAGTCCAAGAAACGACCGCGAGTGTAACAGATATATGTGGAAATGGAGCAATTCGTGTACTTGTGCGATGAGTCTGGCTTTATCCGGCTTCTCTTGATGAGGCGTATGTCATCTTTCCCACTTAAATACCTGTAATTTATCGTCAGAGTCGCTCTGACAGCCGGTGTGATCATTCCATCTCTCCTCACATTTTATTATTATCCATACATCAATATTTTCTCGCTTTCGGTACCTGTCTGTATCGTGATATTCCACTCAGGCCGAACAAAGTCTGGCCAGGTTCATGGGTTTGTTTATCAACCTACGGACGGTCTGATTGAATTAGGTCCTTGATAGAACAGACCAAGTTAACGATACAAAGATTCAGATAATGCTTGACTTGATGCTGTAACTTATAGACCACTCGAAAAAAAAAACCTGTCGAAGGTCGAGTAATCGCCTATCTTTGCCGCCTCTCCAAAGCTCATCGCTAAAGCTCAAGCTTTTATCGGACGATGATCCTCAAAGACTATCAGTAATTCACTTCTTCCGCTAGAGCACGCGACCTAGCTCAGCGATCATCAGATACCACATCACTCCAACTCTCGGTGTCGTAGGTGCACGAGCTGGACTGAATCCCTTTTTGGAGATCGTCGAGCGATGGAATTAAGCTCCGCAGTCATTAGTCTATCCAATTGTCGGCTTCCAGGAGAGCCAATAGTATAAAACTTGTGCAGCGACCTCAACTTCTCCCGGACGACTTGACATACTTCGAGGTGGAGACCGTAGAGGAGGCAACTGTCGGGTCCCCAAATTCGCATGATTCGGTTGTATCTTCTCCCTTCAATGGCGCGGATAGTGGAGGAGACGTTCAAACTATCGAAGGTATTGAGCATATCGTATTTGACAGTAATATTATATGATTGCCCAAGGTAAAACTGTGGATCAGATCTGTATCTGCTTCTGAGAAGGTCCGGGTTCTTGCAAAGTATAGCGTCAAGCACAATACTCTCAAAGATGTTGCGGAAGTTCAAACCAATGGCGTTGAAGTAGAGAGGTAGAGATTCTTGCGACTGAACAAGTAAACGAAGAGGGGCCAGGTTTTCGGGTGTGCCGATGCGTCGAATCGGGGATACATGGACTCCACGGAATACTTCGGGATCTATAGAGTCAGGTCTCTATCCAATTGACGTCCTTGATCAGATAGCCACGTACCAGGATTGGAAGAAGGCCCAATATACGGGAGGACGTACGGTCGCAAGAAGTGACTTTTGTTTTCTCGCGTTTCATTCTTCCAGTGGACCGTGTAATTCGTCCCTGATTCGGGATCGAAGAGTCTCAGTTCGGTTGGTGCGTTGAGAACCATTACCTGCTCGTAAAGTCTGCGTGATTGCAGCAAATTGAGCCACAGCGAAAAGACCAAAGCTAGGAACACGACGTGAGCGGCGAACGGAGGTATACGAGTCTGGAGCGGTGCTACATATTCTAGTTTTGAAGTTACAGTGTAGTTCCTTAGAGACTAAAGTGACTTGCTTACCTTGCAAAGCGTGAAGAAGTTGATCCCGAACATGCATGACAGGCGGAGCTGGTGCTGGTACTGATGCAGGGGGAGACGCATCTTTTTCCAATGGCTTCAGGTCCAATATTTGCGCCCGCAATTCTGTCTCCAGTCTTCTGAGAGTGTTTGTGTGATTATAGATGGGATATACGAGTAGCACCATGGCACCCAAGCAGACCCACGTGAAGAGATGAACACTAGCAATGTAACTAGAGCTGTCAAAAACACGCTCCATGATTCCGTGTCCAGGGAGAGGATAGTAGTTTGAGCGTTGCGAAGTCCGAGATGGATTAATGAAGTGGGCTGGTCAAGGTGAAAAGACGTCGCAAACATGGCTACCGTGTTTGTTGCGCTTCATCATTCCCGGCATTTTACATTGCATTGCATTGCAGAATGTGTTCTATCACATTCATGAAGTCGCTTTTTCGAGAAGCGCTTTAGAATTCGATCAGTGAGGCACGCTTGGAATGCAATAGAGCAGAGTCACTTCTAGCGCTTTGGACGGCGCGCAGGTTGCTACAACATCAGCGTCGAACATGCCACGCGCATGGGGCTGCTGGGAATGCACGAGAATGGTTTATGTCCATGTGCTGCACTGCTAGAATGCTGGGGTAGAGTGCAGACTTCAACGCGTGGTGATATTGGTGGTGTTGGTGGTGTTGTTATTTTCCAAGAGTTGGAGTTATTGGAGTTGAAGATCACGGATGGGAATGTTGCTCAGTTGCTATTCAAGTTGCCAAGAAACACTTTCACGTGACTTTGAAGCCAAGATTCTGCAGGGTCATGAATTCCATTGGAATACCGTGCATACTGAGCCAATTGCTGATTTCTCTGCGGCATTCAACGCATATACCTTGCAGATTCAGTGCACCAAATTGAGTTCTGAGTTGGCACGTGGTTTGCTCCTCCAAGTCGAGTCCCATGAAAGAGCATCTTCGCATGAAGTTCACTCCTCTCGATCGCCACCTTCATCTCCCTACGACAAGCATGTCAAACATCTCCCACAACACTCGTAGCATAAGCCAGACTACAAACACCTCGATGATATAGAACGCAATGAATCCACTGCGATCAACAACTCCACCAACCTCGCCAACAACCAAGACGACAACCAGAGTGAAGCCGAAGACTAAGACACAAAAAACATGAGTACAAAAGCGGATGCCCCGGTTCATGGCTATATTCCAGCTTGAAATCGCTCACAACATCAGGAACTAGGGTCGGAATTCCGCTTTCCACCGTATATATTTGAACATTGGAATAGAGCGGGCTGCACGTTTGTACCTCCCATACCTTGCAAGTCATTCTTTCACAGAGCCGTTTGTCAAACATTCGAATGCTAAAAGTGTAGTCCCGCTCCATAGCAACCACAATCTATACATATATTCGGCGACAAACTTAAGGCTTTGATTATATAGTCGTTCGATATCTGCTCTACCTACCCGTTCCGCTACCTCAACATCCATATTTCCTCTTTGTTCGGCCGACTTGAAGTCCTGCTTTGAGTACTCCCCAATTCAACATCGGGCTGACTCCCACCGGACTCCAAATGAACCTCTTACTCTGGATCGCAATTCGAATCGCTCGCAATGCTCTGTATGAACTTGGATACCTCGTAGTCATTCTCTCCCTCTCCATATTGCTCTGGTCGTTTGGCTTGAATTTCCGCCGTACATGTAGTCTTACAGTAGCTACCATCTTCCTCGGCGCAGCTTGTACATCTCGTTTTCCCTGGACGTGGTTTTTGTTTCGTTTTGTCTTTGATAGGTTTTGTAAAGAATGCCTGCCGGTAAAGTGTTTCATCCAAGGATGGGGCAAACGCTGACGATGAACAGGATTTAGTTAATAAGAATCGGGTTGTATTCGCCGCTGTCATGACTCTTATATGCTTGGGCATAGCACTCATACTAAACTGGAATTGGGGTTGGCGGATCTGGACCATTGTGGTTTTTGATATCCCCGAGATAATAGCCAATAGAATTTGAAAGCGCTAGGTAGACAATAGACTACAAGGATATTTTATAAGCACGACATCATGACCCATATATGATATAGACGTCATGATTTTCCTTTGTTAATATTCGCAAGAAGGATGATCACTGCTCGAGCTTTTCGCTGATCACGATAAACCAACAGTAGATATTCACGACGAGAATAACGAGAATATTCAGCATCTACACCAAGATAAGAATGCTCTCGGAGTTTTCCGATATTGGCAATAGAAGTCCCTGTATGCCTTATTCTGTCAGCTGGGACTAACCACTCCGAAGATTTCCTTTTTTGGCACATGAAAACAGCCACGTTCGTAGATGGTTCAATTGTGCCAATAATTGTTTTCTCTAGGTCGTACGATATGTGACGCTGGACTTGAGCAAGACAAGAGAAAGAGAACCAGTTTGGTTTGTAAATGGTATGAAAAAAAAAGATAGGATCGACATTACATGGTTCTCCTTCAAGCGTGCCCTCGACATTTCTCAGACATCCGTTCAAGCTCTTTTGGGCTTCTACACTGAACAGCATAGAAAAATCAGTCCCTGATTATACCTCCCACCTTGTAGCAGACAATCTTTTGTGCTTCACTCTCCATTGTCTAAGAGCTTTGTTAACCTTCGAGAAACACTCCGGCACCGTCATTTCAACCTTCGTCCACACGCCCAATGGTTTGTCCATGATCCATGCAATCTCATGCCGACTAGACCTATCATAACTTGCCCCTTCTTGCAAGTCGGATAAGAACTTCGCGATCCCCGTACCCTGCGGATAGACCTCATTGAGCAATCGTTGATGCCCATTCGCTACAGTATATAGACACCCCATGTATTGTTGGCCGAGCGCTCTCAGGTCGAATGCTTGATGACCTGTATTGTCTGCGTTGTTGCGACGATTCATATACGCCTTCCAATTGACGTAACACGTCAAGGGCGTCGCAGCCTCCGAGTTGATAAAGGATGCCTTTCTGGCTTGTAACTTGGGAATGACCTCGAAGCAAGAGTCCGCATTCAAGAGAATGATACGAAGATCGTGGGCGAGGTCTTCGACTAGTCTTTGTTTGGGAGAGATTGGAGGGAATCGCGGCCACGGATCCAGTATCTGTATGCTGCCGGCTTCCTGGAGAAAAAAAGTGGCAAGAAATACTGACAAGATAGCGCAGATGATCAGGTATTTGCTGACATAGGAAAAGATTTTCCCTGGGAAGCGGAAGACGCAGAGAACACCTTGTATAGTGCGGGATCGCCAAGAAATTGCTCTTATATCTTGATCTGATGCATCTGGTTCTTCCGACATGGTGCGAATTTTTTTGGATGCCTGACGTCGACGTGAAGAAGGTTGTGATGTTGTTGTTAGGGATCTCTGGATTGTAGTGGTGTTACGCTGCCCGCTTAGATCTGGAAGCAGTGCAGCCGGAGGTAAGGGTAGATTTGAAGTCAACGAACGCTTGTTACTCGGTATGTGGCCGCGCGCATTGTTGGATATGCTGCTGTGGTGTGTTTCTACGACCTTCGCGATCGTCTCTCGAGGCTTATGATGATGAGATGGCTGACTTCTGTGCTGGATGCCGGTAAATTGTAGAGATGGTTGGGGAAGCTTTTTTTGAGCACTCTCCACTTGCCTCTCCTCTGGTTCCTCCTCACTCTCCTCAGCTGAGTTCTCATCTGACAGGTCCCCATCTGATATGCTGTCCTCCGCTGATCCTTCTTCTTCGCTTCCTTCGTCCTGCTCACCGTGCTTTCCTTCCCTCTTTTTCCCATTGTTCTCACTCAATATGCGGTTGAAGGTGTCGTTATATGTCTGAGAGTTTTGAAAAGATCTCATTTTTACGAATGATGAGTAAAACAATTATGTTGAGTCTAGTAGGATGGCAATGTAGCAAGCGGATAATAGATTGGTATACCTTTGAAGTTTGTTGGATTTCTGTACCCACGATCTATCTGTAGGCCGTAAGAGGGCGATCTATCTCTACGTTTGCAGTCTCATATCGCTTGGCCCTGATGGCACCTTTGGGTGGCGCGACTGTTTGTTGGAAACTGCCTTCGTTTGCAATTCTGTCTCGTTTTCTGATTGGACGGTACTTTGAGAAGGTGAGATCAAGTGAGCCTAATAAATCCCAAAATAGAAAGGAATTCAGTATAATGTCGTGCGACAAGAGGGTGCAGGTGAAACCTCTAAATGATGCCAGCACGGAATTCTCCGTGTAATCGGATGCGAACTGCTTCCCTTGCATGGCATCGTACGGCGTGTCTTCAGGCTATCTTCATTTTGTTAGCAAAGGATCAGCTCTACCAGCTTTGGAGCACCGTAAGCGTACATTGTTAAGACTTTGAGACATCCTAGAGACGCTAGATCGAAGGAATCAAGAGTTGCTTCAAGCAGGTGTTGCATACTGGGTATTTGGTGCCGAGTGCTTTGACGCTAAGTTGCGGTGTTCAAAATAAGTGTTGAAAGACGGATTAAAGCGTCTATTAGAACCCGCAGCTTATCTTGACGACGCAGCGTCACCCGTCGGTCGAACAGCGTTCGAATATACTCCGTATCTCCCGGCCTCTCGGAGTCAAGCCCGTCAATCCTAGTATTAATCAAGGTAGGTCATATAATTGCCATAATGTACAGGGCTTACTTGATAATGTACAGATATAGATAAATAGATCTACATCTGGTAATCTCAAGATGATCTGGATGCGCTTCCTCGCAGTCGGAGCTCCCACAATCCTTTTGATTGTATTAGGTTGTTGGTGCCTCGAATTTCCGGACCCCGAGTCCCTCGATACTATTTGCGCATTGTTCCTATCGAGACATCTGATTGAGAAGGAGAACCAGGAATTAATAGAACAAAACCAAAAAGCAAACCCGACTGTCCTTCGAGTCCCTAGTACAAACAATATCAAAGTCTGCTTCGGCTAAGGAAGGGTCAACAGCTTAGTAGAGCAGGTGAAGCCTATGTCGCAAACAGCTTGCTTCAAAATTTTGTCTTGTTGTGGGGAGATGAATCATGGCAAATCTGATGGACTGCTGACGTGTGAGTATATATGGAGGGAATTTTATATTACTTGCCAAAAATGGTGGTTCCTTCGGACTTTGACATCTGCCATCCTCACATGAAAGCCTCGTGTCAAAAAGTATGCCGTTTTACTGATGCCAACTGCTATTCCACTATGTATGTAGAGTATGTCTATATAATTCAGTCTAAGCACTGCTTAGCCATCTACTAGCCTAGCTTATATCCTAGACCAATATTTCCAACGGCCAACTAACATCTTCCCAGGCCATGTTTGCAAGCCCACACAGATGATGTTGTTGACTCCGAAATCCTGCTCTTTTCGTTCAAGCCAATATCCTTCAGTGATCCATCTCCTATCATGTGAAAATTAATCACTGTCTGATAATAGCGATGTTTGGAGAAGCGGAAGAGGCGCTGGCCAGCCACGGTATAGGTTGTAAGACGGCCTTCATAACAAGTTAACAGGATAGAAGCTAGGTTAGAGCGAAGAGTTTATATACCAAATACCTATAGCTGGCATACCAACCCGAAATGGTAGTACCAGGAGTTGCGGTCGCATCCTCGAACACGACGATTTCAGGGGCACTACGACGAGAACGGCGGCGGTAGCGACGACGATGATGGTGGAGGACCCTCTCTTGGCTTGTGTTGAAAGAGGATGGATGGATTGTATCTGTACTGGGTCTAGACGATGGCGCATTCTCACTTGAACCAACTTGAGATGGTATAGAAGGGGGTCCAGGTGGAAATGGGAGACGATTTTGGTCAGATAAGCCTGCTGATCGGGCCTGCAAAGTCATGCCTTCATCATCTGGGCGTTGCTGTTGACCTGTGTCGGGCTGTAGCTGTGTAGGCGAATCTTCCTCATTTTGTTGTCGTCGCTGCTGGTGATCAGCACGAGGATCCTCATTGGCGTGCGTAGGCGACTCCATGGAGTTGTGATGGCTAGGGTAGCTTGAGAGAGAAGCTCATTGTTAAGTAGCTGGCTAGTTTCCGAGACAGACAAACGAATCTATTATCCCAGGCATTCTTGTCTCGGTGGCCTGTCAGTGACTTGTGCTTGAGAAGAGGATAATGTCGAAATATGGCAAACGAGAAAGAGAAGTGTCATCTTTTACGTCGCCTTACGATGCTCTTGACCATTCACCATCATAAAACAGCATTTTGATTGGCTCGATGGATTTCGAATCGCTGAAACCATGGACACGATTTCGATGCCTCACCTTCTTGATCACGGATTTTGTGCGTGACATGACTGACTTTGAGGGTAACCTGATGCCATTTTCACATGGTCCTCGTATTTGTCTGCTAACTGCTGCCTAATCCTTCTCTTTGAGTGTACGATGTTTCGCAATCCCGACATGGCAAAGTCAATTCCTACCTATACGCAACCTCCAATGGCGCTTTCCACGGTCTCCCCCAACAGTCGCCTGGAGTTGCTTCATAGATGTTTTCCTGCTCGTTCTAGCTTAACTTCTGTGTACAATGTGTAGTGATCGTGGTGTAGGAGGCGGGAGGGCGTTGGTGGAGGGCTGGAAGATTGTCGCGCGTACAAATCTCAATATGCAGTCCATGTGCAAACAAGTGGAGCGATGGAACGACGGCAGCGGTGGTGGTGAAAGCAAGCTTGTGAAGCCCAAATACCATCGCTGGTGCTGGCTGGTGCAGAATTCGCGAGGCCGTCCTGTCTGACAAATTTTTCAACTTGGTGCATAGTAACTCGATGAAGATGAAAGCATATGTTATGTCGAGAGCTTCGCGTTGTTCGCTTCGAAATACTAAGAATCGCGAGAGGTCTAGTTAGCTATCTCTATGGTCTCAAAGTTCTTGGAACATCTCATTTCCACGACTGCTTTCTGGGTTCGAAACGATCGGTATCATTGTCGTGATTGAGCGCATGTCTTTAAAACAGACCTTCAGCCACGCACTTTCGGAGAGCCCGATCCACTCAAAAGCTTGACAGTAATATTTCGAGACTGCCATTACACACTTTCCCACATTGCAAGGGCACCAAATCAGCATTGGCAATGAGTATTGTCAATCGGTGATGCTTTTAGGGTCCGAGGAAATTTCCTCCTTGTCGTCCGCATCAAGTCATCCCGCCTGACGACCTTAAACAACCAAAACCAGCTCTTGTCTACTATTTCTGCCCAGAACTTGATTCCCAATATTGCTGTAACAATCTCCATGTCGTGAGGCTTGAATACCTGGTTGTTGGGGGATGTGTGTCCCAGTTCTTCCTTGGCGGCATAGAAGGTTCTGCCCATTGTCTGTGACGCCATCTTCGTATATTGCAAAAAGGGCTGCAGTATTGCCAAATTTGTTCCATAGGGTGCAGTCTA
Source organism: Venturia aucupariae (assembly GCA_003693225.1). Lineage (NCBI taxonomy): Eukaryota > Fungi > Ascomycota > Dothideomycetes > Venturiales > Venturiaceae > Venturia > Venturia aucupariae. The sequence continues at coordinate 6,653 of QWZN01000167.1, read as the reverse complement.
TGTCTGATTGCGGCAGACTTCCCTCGGAGAAGCTGGCGCGATTCATGTGTTCCAATCCTCACACGGTCATCTCCAGACGAAATCAGATGCGTATGAAGCATCCACTTGGTTTCCCCCGATGAAAGTAGCGAAACTGATTCCGAGTGTAGCTATCGAAGGGGCTGCCGAACGAGGGTGGGGTGTTACTCCTATACTGGAATTCAAGTTGTAGAGACGGTAGCTGTCCCGGGACTGTGGAAATTGCCGCGGTTCTGGACTTGTCCTGTTATCGAGCCCTCAATAGAGTTACTGCTCCAACGTATTCGGGTCTCCACCGTCCATGCGTTCGAAAGTCAAACGACCCCAAATCCAACCCTCTTGTACCGATATCTCTTGAGGACTCCATTCCATGTACCTGTTTACGTTCCAACGGGCACCCGGATCAAAATGATCCTGTTTCATGCCAACCCATTCCTCGGCAGACTCCAGATAGCGCGGTCTTTGGTCTATGAGCCAAGTTGTAGGATGGGCGGTGGAGGTGGGCGGTGGAGGATGGAAATGAGCTGGTGGCAGTAGGTGCGCGCAAATGTTGTCACCTCAGTGATGATCGGGCATCAAGGATGCGGCTGGGGCTCGGGAAACCTTGGGAACATCACGTGTACCAAAAAAATGGAATTGGGTCAAGATAGGAGTTGATCGCAGCCTGAGGATCTTTCGACCTACCGACCATTGACGAAAACTCGGCGTGGACAACCCAACAACATCACCACCACCACCACCACCACCATTCCCACAGAGTATGCCTGTGCTCTGCGGGGACAGTCGAACCGTCTTCGCGGCTCTGGAACGTTCTATATCTCCACCTCAACCCCAGCCTCTGTCAACTCATCTCGAGTGTTGCGAGCTCTCTGTGAAGAGGTCGATAACACACCTTGGCATAGAGAAATCGGCTGGCTGCAATTTTGACCCCAACGATCTAAAGGATGCTATGGTGACGACAAAACCTTTCTCTCTTAAGGACGAGTCCAGGTCTCCTAAACCCCTTTCTGCTTCCTTATCAACGCAATCTTGCTCGCTTCAAAATCTGTGATTCCTTTCTTCAGCCTCCCAATCTCAACATCGCAATGCTTCACCAGATATGTAAGGAGGCCAAGATATTCCATTTCCTTCTCCTTATCCCTCTGCTTGCGCCCGCTGAGCGCCTGTAGCTCTGTCTCGAGTTCTTTTAACTTTTCCATTCCCTTGGTCATTGTATGATCTGTCTCGCTCGTGTCCGCGTTCGTCTGGGACTTTACTACTGTCCGAAGCAGATATACAAGTTCATCTTGTAGTGTTGGTGGTTTGGGATGGAAGAGGAGGGTATAGAGCGCGGAACCAATAAAGCTGCCCCATTGACTCACCAAGGTGGCCAAGATGCTTATCAACGCAGAATGCGCCACTTGCGTTCCCGAGTAAGCCTGGGTAGATTCTGGCACAGGCTTTGATGGAGTAATGTTGCGGAAGAATTGATTGGGGTTCCACATTACGATTCTCTGGGTATGGCCAATCGTACAGCTTCGTGTGCAGCTTCGAGTTATGGTGTAGCAAGTAGCGATTGTGATGTGATGCAGTCTGGGACTTAGTATTAGTCGAGTTAAAAGGGTGGATTGCGAGGCTAATATCATACTGTGACAGGGCGCAGATCGATCGACAGAACAAATGTGTATGCACAAACAGGAGAACGTCTTTGTACAACGTCCAGTCTAGTATCCTCCGACAAGCGCTAGTATAAGAGGAGCGCGTACACGTTTCATGCACGACGGAACAACACAGATGAAAATCAAGACCTGGTCTGCTGGTCTGGATGAAGTTCTCTGCTCTGATCTCGCCCGCATATCGAACCAGCAAATCTGGAAAGCGGAGCGCTGTGATCAAGATGGCCAAACTTGGTAAGATTGAGACTTCTCGCTTGCCTATGTTTGCGCAATATACGGATTTAGATACCGTGATTAACCCGCCTGGACTGGTCTCCAAGTCCGGGCTTTGGACTCTTGTCAAGTCGAAATTTCCACCTGTTTACATGTTCCCCAGTCTCAACAAAGCTACGATCGAACTTGTTGTCTGGGTGGTCACCCGACGCGGTAGAACTTGATACCGTATAAACCTTGCTTTGTCTGGGCACCGTTTGCTGGACTTGCCTAGACTATACTAGTGATTAGACAACTGGAAATTGGTATGCGGCTGCGAACCGCAAACGCTAGCCGAAGAACACGCTTTCACGAGCTCGACAAACAGACGTAGAGATATATCTGAGTCACGGCGATCTCTTCTGCAATATCCTCATCGATCAGCTCCGGTCCCAAGACAAATTGAACTCAATTGTACCTCAGCATGAACCTGTTCGAGAGATTGTGGCAGACGGAGAGCTATAGCTCTGCCTCAGCCGAGAACGGGACGAGTCTCAGCGAAGGTCTGTGAGATCGCAATATTTATACCGTGATAAGACAACTAATCTCGTAATCAGGATCGTCCCCGGTCTTATTCTGGACACCATTCGCCTCTGATAAGTGCCCCCTTAGCAGCTTCGAGAAAAGCATGTACTCGTCGCTAGCGAGCCTATTTGCAAACGAACTTCGAGTCTGTACGTAATATACTGCATACTTCAGCCATTCTTGTACTAAATGTCCGGAAGTTCATGCGAGAATAATTGGGCTAGCGGGTAACACTCATGCTCATATGGTGACGTTCTTTGACTAACTTTTTTCCCAGATGAACAGCCATGGGGCAGCCATAGCAGGTTGTTCTGGATAGGTGGTACTAGTATAGCAACTACTTTTAGTAATCTAGGAGAAGCCTACTTCGCCTCTTTAGGCTTCATCATCAACGCATTGAGGTCTTTGCGCGTGGGATATATCCCGGACCCTTCTTCAGAATTAGAAGAGCCAGCCAACTTTCTCAATCTCGTGATGAGAATTTCCTACGTTATAGGCCATAACCTTCTCTCGCCTTTTTTCCGCGCCTACATGGCCTATCTGGTCCTGCTCATGGTTTTTCAATCGGTGGGCAAGATTCTCGGCATTATGGAATGGATCGTCAGGTGGATCGCTGGTCGCGTATACCGTGGAGTAGAGAATGGTGGTTCTACCAGGAACCAAGGTCAGTGGCGAATTGTTCTCGTCTATGACACAGCGTCCCTGATTGCACGATTTCTCGCCTATGTTTTGTTCTGGTCGACGCTCGTAGATATCCTTTGGGATCTCCTAAAGTACATACATGTCTTGGGGTCTGATCGTGAACTGTCGCAGTATTGCCTTGTAGCTCTTTCGTGGCTTTCTCGTGGTGTTGGTCTTTAGTGTAGTATTATTATAGTATTCGGCTCTCGATGTACACGGTGCGCGATGTTAGGTAGATTTAGTTTCGAAAGGAATACGTATTAGCTTATTATGGGCGCTGCAATTAATCAATTTCTAAGCCCTAGTCGAGACCGTTATAAATAGAGATATAATTGACCTATATTAGTTATTATAATATATTAAGGCGGATACTAGATCTACCTCTAATATCTTTAAATCTACCTCTAACCTATTTTATCTCTACCCTCGCCTAGAATCTAGAAAAGATCCTCTATTCTATAGGCTTTTAAGCTACTTTATAATTAATAATATTATAGTAGTTATACTATACTATATATTATACTCAAAGCTGACTATATATAATAGCGCTAGACTATATTTAAATAATATACAAATCCAAACTTTACGCGATTATATATAATTTAGGTAGTCTAACTACCTATATTATAGTAACGTTACCTAATAGCTAATTTATATAGAGCTATTTCTAACTACTACTATAATATTTTTAGGCGAGTACTATTTATATACCTAAGTATTTTATTTGTATCCCTAGGATCCTTTAGATTATACCCGCCTAAAAAATAGTATCCTCCCCTCTAATATTAGAGGGTTAGGCTTAAACTCTAACTCTAACTCTAACTCTAACTCTAACTCTAACTCTAACTCTAACTCTAACTCTAACTCTAACTCTAACTCTAACTCTAACTCTAATCTTAACTCTAATCCTAAATAATAATTATAAATTATATACTATATTTAGCTTAATATATACTCAAATATAGTATTAGTAGACCCTACTATAATCTAGGCGGTTAGACCGCTTAAATCGCGTATAACTATATTATATAACGTATATTTAGCTCTATCCGAGTATAAATATACTATTAGTAAATTCTACTACAATCTAGATAGTTAGACCGCCTAAATTATATACGACTATATTATATAATATATATTTCGCTTAACCCAAGTATAAATATACTATTAGTAGATTCTACTACTATCTAGTTAGTTAGACTACCTAAATCGGGTACGACTATATTATATTTAGATTAATCTATATATAAATATACTATCTTAGATTAATCCTTACGCAAATATACTATTAGAGAATCCTACTACTATCTAGGCAATTAGACCGCCTAAATTGTATAGGGCTATATTGCGAAATATAGAAGAACTATATTAGGCTATAGATATAATAGAATTAAGTAAAATAGTATTATCTACTAATAAGTAGGGGATCTAACCCCCTATTTAGTATACGACTATAGCTATAAGGGAAAAGAGAGTAATAGTAAATATTTAGTAGACGAGACCTACTTATCTATAAAAAGACTAGGGTTACCTAATATTATATTAGCTACGTAAAGAAATACTTAGATTTTCTACTACTCTTACCAAAATTAGGTAAGGAAGATAGGAAAGATAAGAAGATATTTATAGATTAAAGATTAGAGTAGGTATAGCTAGGGATTTATAGTCTAGTAACGCCTAGGCTACCGCTATATTTAGAGTTTAGAGACTATAGATTACGCTTAGGGTCTCTATCGGTACGGTTCGGTTTGGGTTTGAGAGCTGAAAATCTAACCCTAAAAAGTTTGGTTTTGAAACGGTTTGGGTTGGTTTAGAGTCGGGTTTTTTATAAAAGTAAAAAACCAACCTATTTAAACCTAACGGTTTAAAACGTAAATTACTAGGATTAATATTTAGAGATTCATCTATATATTTAATACTTAAAGGGTAAAGAATTACCTAGAGAGTATTTTAGATATTTGAAAAATTAAAATTAGTATAGTAGATCTAAAGATATAGGCAGATACTAAATCTACTCCTAATATCCTTAATTCTACCCCTAACTTGTCTTATTTCTACCCCCTCCTAGAATTTAGGGGGGGATACCCTATTTCATAGGCGTCCAAGTTACTTCGCAATTAATAATATTATAGTAGTTGCGCTATAGTAGTAAATCTACGTATAAATAAGATATTAGTAGACCCTACTATAATCTAGAGCTATTTAGCTCAATTTATATACAATTGTAATATTAGTAGGTCCTACTACAATCTAGGCGGTTAGACTACCTAAATCGTATACAACCGTATTATATTATAGCTATTTAGCTTAATCTATATACTATTATAGTATTAGTAGGTCGATAAGTTGTTTACCGTATAGTTTGGATTTATATATTGTCTAACTATAGCCTAGCGCTATTATATATAGTCGGCCTTAGATATAGGTAATATATAATATAGCGCAACTACTATGATATTATTAATCGTGAAGTGACTTGGGCGCCTATAAAATAGGGAATCCCCCCTAAATTCTAGGCAAGGGTAGAAATAAGATAGGTTGGGGGTAGAAATAAGCGGATTAGAGGTAGATTTAGTATCCGCCAAGATATATTAGTTTATAGTTAAAAGTAATAGGTTTAGTATAAAAAAAACCAAACCTATTAAATAATTTAGGTTTGTAAACAGACGGTTTGGTTTAGGTTTGGTTTCTAATACTAAAACCCAACTCTAAAACCTAATTCTAAGCCTAACCTAACCAAACCAAGTAGTTTAAACCCGTACTATTAGAGACCCTAATTACGCTTATATACTATAATCTATACTAGGGGTTCTAGCTAATTGAGATTATAAGTAAAGTCTCTAAATTATATTATTATCTATTAATCTATTAATTTATTCTATTATTTTACTAATTGTAATAGCCTTAAACGCGTTTCTATCTACCGCCTAGTTAATACGCAATCTCTTTGTATTTGTACAAAGGTATTAACAAACAAGTAGTACTATCTCAATCTCTTGCACAGACCTTGGCAAGACTGTAGCTATAGAAGGAAGTATTAGAACAATAAGGCAAGCAGTACTATCTTAATAGATAGTAGATAGTCTAGACTATCTACCTGTCTATATCATAATATATAGTAAAATATAGTAATACAATAATAGCTCTTAATAATAGTAGGAAACTATTATTAAAGCTTAGGGGTTAGATACAAACTATACATATTTATATACCTCTAATTACTAGGCAATTGGAGAGATATAGAACTACTACTAGAACTAAGTAAACCACTAGCAGTTTATTGTTCTATAGGCTCTTATCCTAGTCTCCTTATATCATTGTCTTTTACCAGTCTATATCTTTTATTACTACCAGCTAAGCTAGTACTATACCTATAGTAGTATACTACAATCTACCCTATTCCTGTGGAGTAGAACCAATACTAATTAGTAGATTGCTTTACTAGTATCTTTATACCAGCCTATTATCCACAGATTGGCAAGGATTACAAGACTCCTACTAAGGAGGAAATATAGTTTATAT